>CM042013.1:26449129-26709129 GCA_023525715.1 Cichorium intybus | reverse complement strand
CCTCGTACACCATATAGCAATACAGCATCAAATATTTTCAAGAAACTAAAAACAGCAATAAATCATGATATACAGTATATTTCCTATTTTATTCCATACAGTTTTATATAAATGTAATACAACACCATATGCCGGTTAATACTTAATACCCTCGATCTCTTTTAAAAATACTTTTGTAATTGAGAATATTATGTTATTTAAATAATTTTATAAAGTTACGATGGAAAATAAAGTGTCCTTTTTTCTTTTTAGGCAACTTGTTAAGGAAATTAAATTAAACGAATATGGCAAAGTCCCACCATAAGCTAAACACTACAAGAAAAAGAATGTTAATTAAAAAAAAAAAGTCATTGTAAATTTATAGTGATGAATGTTTACTTTCACAAAATTTTGTTTTAATACCAATTAAAAATAATTTAAAAGTAGTTTATGAAAAGTTGACACATGTGATATGACATTTTCCGAAAATGTTCTTTATTTAATATATGTGACAGAATAGAATCCACATGATGCTAGAATAAGCATTCAATAAAGACATATAACAAAATATAACCAAAAGAAGACGTGAAGACAAAATAAATTTGAATTTTACCAAATATTGTCTTATTTTATTTATTAAAAGCACAAAAAGAGGCTATAAAATATCAATTTTGTTTGGAAAAACAAAAACATGGAAAAACACATCGGCTAATGGCCCACATAAATGCTCCACAAACGAGGGGGTAATAAGTAATTGCACTTTAAATACATGCCTGAAAAGGGCAAGACATTGCAGGCCTGTTACAAATGACACACTTGGACCAAGTCCATGAGACCACGTTCGCGCTTTACACATGAATGAAAACGAATGAACAAGAAACGAAAATACAAAGGAATGAATTTGAGTTAAACAACATGTCAACTAAATAATTCATAAAGCCAAATCGAGCTAACCATAAATATATTTGTCCTTCTATTATAACAATAATTAATATACTTGATGAACACAAAACTTATATTTTTTTAATATAATAGTTCTATTTAATTGAATAAACGATTTAAAAGGTTGTAAAATTTTAGAATACGGGTTAGATGACATTTGATAGTTCGGTCCAGTTAACCTCTATTAGTGCATGTTTGGCTGTGTGTTTTAAAAGGGCTTATGGCTTTTCAGCTTTTTAAAAAGCTGATAAGCTAAAAAAAAGTGTTCAAACACTTTTTAAACCTTCTTATCAACTTATTAATTTTTCCCACCAAATAAACTTATCCAAACACTTTTTTAAAAACTCCTTTTTGAAAAGTCATAAACTCATAAGCACTTTTGCCCAAAAATGTTTATGAACTAAATGGGCTTATCCAAAAATGCCCTTAATATCAGTTAAATTTTAACGAGTCAACCAAACTTTAATAAAAAACTAAGCTATAAATAAAACATGGTGAATGGGTCGAGTGAATCAAATGATTCGAGAGTCGCCTAAAGCATATGAAATTGGTTACACTCACTAACCATTTTTTATATGAAAGTTAAAAGGGTTGACGTGAAATTCTGTAGCTAATTATTCAATTTGTTTCATATTGCTCATTGATTTTTTTTTTCTTTTTTTTTTGGAATTTGAGTCCCTAAACCCCATTTTTTGTAAAGTTTGTACCATTTTGACCGAGTATAGCCGGTGTATCTCTTGTTTATATATATATATATATATATATATATATATATATATATATATATATATATATATATATATATATATATATATATATATATATATATATATAATAGAGGTCATTCAAACCATTATGGTTCAAGATAAACTATTTTCTTGTACTATATTTATTTGAGACTCCCTTAACCCTTCAACTTTCAATTATTAACATCTACCATTCAATAGTTTCTATAACTTATATCTTAAATCCACATTAATTTGAAAAACAACTTAATTACATGAAATATATATTTTAATACTAAATATGTTCATCTTTCATCTAATTAATCACTACAACACAATAGTTTTATAACTTGTGGTATTTAATTGGTACTTATGACACATATTGCTTGTAAAGATATAAATAGTCCACATAGCAAGATCATGTTGTTAGATTTTAGAGAATAACATGAAGAGGATTATGACTTGAGAGTTGAGACCACATAGAACTCTACATTGCGGGTGTGTGTATTTGTATGGAACGAGAAAGAAGCACGCGACTTTGGAAGATGTCATTTTGTATAAGTAACTTGGTTGTTAATGGTTTTTATTATTGTTCGTGTGGTGTTATTAAGAGCTACAATGGAGATTGTGAAGTCAATGACTGTATTTATGAAAAAATACATGTATATGAAATATGAATATGTTAAACGTAGGTAAACATGAGCTTGATCATTTTTTTTATTTCCTATATGTTTTGTTTCTTGAAAATATGAAATAGAAGTTGAATTTATTTTTTATTTTGTTACAAAGATAAAAAAATTAACCTTATACTATATTAACTTAACTTTTTAATATATTAAACTTCTTTATTATTTCACTTCTAATGCTAAGTCTTTAAATTTTAACATGATATACTTCTTTATTAGTTTAGATATGTTGTTGTATGTAAAACATCATCGTTTTAATGTCACAAGTTTTAAATAATTAGATATATTATACTTAATTTGTTAATTTAAACATAACGTTAAAGAGAAAACTCAAATCAAAATTTCAATTAAACATAAAATAGAATCCAAAGACTATTTTTTCATACTTAGGACCTTTTAAATGCAAACCTAAATTGTTATTTCAAATTAACTAAAACATTTTCAAAATTTATTTTTTATAATTATGTAAACTTTTAAAAATAGTAGCTTTAAATATAACTAAAAATAATAATAGTTAAAGGAACATCAACTTAAAATTATATTGTTACCTTACAAACAAAAAACAATGCTTGATTTTTAAATAATCATAATGATCAAAATCAAAAAGTTGAACAAATAAGTTACTTTTAAATTAATTGATCATAACAGGAGTTAAAATAATACTAAATAAAAATAATATTTAAATTGATTCACGTACGACTCACAGGTAAATGTCATTGTCATTCTAATATATGTTTATCTTAATCAATTAAAGATTATATTCATTTTTTTTTACACGCCACATATGAGTACAAATAATTTAGATTAAATGCTTTTAATAGATGTCTATATTATCATATAATTTAATATAGTTATTATGTTTTATATCAACTTAAAATAAAAATTATTATTTTAATGTTAATAAAAAGAAAATACTTACATTTAATAACATATATTTATAAATATTTTAACTACATAATTGTATACCACGCGTTGCGTGGGCATTCATCTAGTATATTATAAAAGAAGCATTTTTACTCTCAACGTATTAATTTGAAACCTCTAACATTTTAACCTCTTTTTAATATAATATACTAAATCTTTTATTTTTCTAATTTCAATATTAACTATTTATTTTTCAACATAATATAATTAATTTGTTAATTTAAATATTAAGTCTTTACTATTCTAATTTCAATATTAACTCTTTATTTTTTCAACATAATATAATTAACACTTATTCACAATTTGACCATCGTCCAACTCAATCTCAGAGTCTTCGCTTTCATTCCAATACTCTATACGAACCGAACCTTGTCTTGTTTAAGACCATACTTCAAGCCTTGTTCACCCCCATCATCTTCATTCTCAACATCAATCTTGAAATTATCCTCATTGAATGACGGAATCCATCCCGTAATCTCTTTCACTCTTACAAAATAAACCTTTCCTTAGATGATAAATTTCACCTTCCCATTTAAGAGATCATCAATCATTGTCTTGAGGCAAATTCGTTTATTATACATGTTGTGACCTTCCGAATCTTCCAAGTAGAGTACCCCATTTTGAAGCAAACGTCTTGAAACTCCAAACAAACCACGATAGACCTTCAATGTCGACCCACACCACTCTTTCTTTAACAACCAAGTCCTTACTCCAAGGACCCAACACAGAAAACCATGAATTTACACCCCACATGTTTTTGAAAGTTATTCCTCACCATAGCCGATTAGAATTCCATTTCCACCTATAGCCCCCAAGGTATTTGAATCCAACCTCAGTGAACCCCTCATGGTTGAAAACAATCCGTAGATTATTGATCATTCGGAATTCCTTTACACATCCCACAAATGAAAGAGAATAGTCACAAGTCACATGTATTGACATATGAATCATCTAAAACTAAACTCGGCATAGAATCATGAGTCGCATGATCAATAAAGCCTACCTCATGATTAAGCACACATACACCTACCAAAGATCCTTGCAAAACAGATTTAAACGTAGTAGCTGGTACCCCTTCATGGGAGGCTGCAAGGATTCTATCACACGATGGGGGTAGGAACATGAGTCTTACGGAGCTGCCTACAACCACCGACACCATTCAGCCTTGACCCTCTATCAAACTGTGCCACATTCATGTACAAAAGTAACTTTTCAAACCAAATTGATCTTAATTTTGCAAGTAGGACATCCACATTCTCCACCCTAATAAACCTAACGAAGGCAAAATGTTGACCTGCCTTGGAAAGATGTGTGGCGATGAAGACATCTGAAACCTTTCCTACCTCTGTGCATTTATTCCATAACTCACGTTTAGTAACATGCGATGAGAAATTTGTTACATGACATGTAGTTGGCACATCTTGGAGGTCGTCCTCCTAGGAACGATTGCGTGAAATTGTCATACGTGAACCCTAACAATCAAGAACACAGCCGTCAAATATCCCCCACGCATATACCATCGTCTAATCTCGTCAGTGTAGCAAGAACGACCACCGCCGTCAATCGACGTTAATCGCAAGAACTAGAATTTCCACAATCGTCAGACTCCCTTTAAGATTTAAAAGTTCCATCTTTTGCAATCTCCTTCGTAAAATTTGATTGTCGTTAAAGTGGTTTAATATTGAAGTAATTAGATGATTCAGATGACGATGAATATGTAGTAGGTTCATCAACAAATTTGTTGCGCACAAACAAATTGGAATTATCAGAATTATATAAAGACATTTCAATTTTAAAAATAACTCGAAAGTTGGAATGAAATTGGATAAATATATAGAAGAATGAGAAATTATAGAATGAGCGAACAAAGATGGTGTGATGTTTGAAGTGGTGGAGAGGATATTTATAGAGTCGTGAATATTATTTTTGGTTTACTAATTTTTTTAACATTAACCAACCCCCAAATGCTGGTCATGAAACCGCACAACAATATCGTCAACCCGCGAGGTACGGAACCATGACGCCGACGACGGCCCTGCCGGCCTACTCTCCAACACACCTCCACCTATCCTCGACTCCAGGTAGCCTGATGTTGTGCTTTAACCATGTTAAAGAAAAGAGGATCATTATTTTAACAATATTTGCGTTTCTACTCAAATTTAATACATAGCTTATTAATGGAAGACGAAAAAATATTAATTGGTCGGCTTTAACCATGTTAAAGAAAAGAGGATCATTATTTTAACAATATTTATGTTTCTACTCAAATTTAATACATAGCTTATTAATGGAAGACGAAAAAATATTAATTGGTCGACCCAACTCAATATGCCCGTTGTATTACAAGTTACTTGGTTGAATCCATTGTTTGACACGTCCATTTAATTGGCATCGTATGGTTTAGCACTTAATAAAGATGGCTCGTTAAAGATTCAACCACCACGTCACACCATACCACGGTCTCTATCTCTATGGGACCATGGTTCATTTTCATGAATGATTCCTTTTCTTGAACATTCGCCCTTTTCCCCATCAACCAATTAGTTCCCTCAAATAATGGTTGGGAAACATGACTAACGATGTGAAAGGAATTTGTGGTTATTTCAAAAAATGGTTTTTATTCGTTTATTTTGTAACATACCACTCCATTGTCATTGTCGATTTCTTTAATAATGCATAAACATAAGATCTTTTTTCCATGAAGTAAGAAGAGACACAAAAAAAGAGTCTTATCTATCCAAGCTTGACGATGAGAGTGTGTGGAACTCCGTACAAAAATGTAATTAATAATCGAACAAGTGTCATCATAACGTGTTCAAGTTATAGCAAAAATCTGGTTCTTGGTCTATTACCAAATCCAAGATTGGATTGTTTTTTTCTTTTTTCTTTTGCTTGCTTTATGTAAAAAGGAACTAAACTTGGTTCATTGTTTTAGGACCAAATTGATATAAGTAGGCCTTAATTTCTTTATTCTCGGATATTTAATCATCTGCACTGATGTACAATCTTACTCGATTATAGAGAAATTGAAACCCAACTTGACCAACCAGTACCAAAAGGGCGGAATTTTTTTTTTTTTGAACCAACAACTAGCCAATTGCATATTAATTCTATTTATGATTTAAAATTGTTTAGTCCAAACCGAATTTATTGCTTTTGTAATAAAAAAAAAAAAACAAGGCTTTGTAGAAAAGTTGTGTGTATTTTTATTGATATGAAGTGTCGAATGTGAGGAGTAAAGATTTGAGTAAATGAGGAGTAAGAGTAATGGTTAGATGGTGTCAGCCACTCAATCTTTTTTATTTTTTCTATGTTATATTAGTATTTAGTTGGCATTCATCACCTTTTTTTTTCATTAGTCATCTTTGAAAACGATCATCCTTACTATCTTTTATTTTCCTTCATTTTTTAAATTAAAAAATAATTCTAAAATAAGATAAACAAATTAATTTAAATTTAAGTTTTCATTAATACTAATTAAAATAAACTAAATATCAAATTTTTAAAAAACATACAA
This sequence comes from Cichorium intybus, assembly GCA_023525715.1. Classification (NCBI taxonomy): domain Eukaryota; kingdom Viridiplantae; phylum Streptophyta; class Magnoliopsida; order Asterales; family Asteraceae; genus Cichorium; species Cichorium intybus. Next base: position 26,702,356 of record CM042013.1, on the reverse strand, counting down.
AACCTTAATAATTAAAATAAAAATAAACTAAACACAAAACTAACTTAAAACTAAAAATAAAAATAATCTAAAAACTAATATTTATATTTTTTTATCAATGCCATCTCGAGAGTTCGTCCAGAGCGATGGGTCCGTCGGTTGCATTCAAATATGCTTGTCGACCGCCCGTATTTTGTCCTCAAACTTTCTCCTTCTTCAATGCTCGTTCTTCTCGGAATTTCACATACGCCGAAATAGTCGTAAAAATTTTATCAAAATTTTCGTTCACTTCGTCCATGCGCTCATCGTTAACCGAGCTTGAAGGCTTAGTTTTTCCTTTGACCTTCACTCGACTGCGTCTTATCGGTCTTTTAAACTCGTTTGTTTCTTCATTGAGGTCGAAATTGATATATGCATCAGAAGACGTCATGTATTGGGTCTCCGATGTTTTGGATCGTTTTGATCCATGTGTCGGTTCCGGGACCCCCTGCCACTTGGGGTTCGCTCGGACGACTTCCCAAAACCTTATAAATTTAAACGGTTTTCATTTGTTTTTCGATTGATAAACAGTAAGTGCTTTTTGGAGTATATTGTGATCGCTTTCTCTGCGTTCCCGTTGATCCTTGAATATTTTGTGCAAGTCGTTGAATTTCGTATTCGCTTTGTTAAAGTCCCGAAATTTTGTTGTTATCAAATTCTTCGAACGATACGGTTCATGCCCTAAATTTTTATGGAATAAAGTTCTAACGGTTTTCCAAAAATGATATTTGGATTGAGTGTTTCCGGCCTCGGCATTCTCGTAAACATCGATCCACATCCGTGCTAACGTTACTTCTTTTTCGAGGGTCCAAGGCATAGGAGGGGGATCATTGGAGTCAGATTCGACTTGTGTTAGAGCGGGGTATCACCGGAGTCAGATTCAACTTGTGTCTCCGACACGACCTCCTCACTTGAATCAGAATCGAATTCCGTGACGGGCTCGGGTTCTGGTTCGGTGAAAGCGGTGTTTGGCGTACCAAAGGACGGGTTAAACAGAGATTGAGGCTAGTATGTAGATGGTATCAGAGGATATTGGAATTGTGGTGGCGAAAAAATGGGCGCTCCATTTGCGGGATATAAGATTGTGGCGACATTTTGGTTTGCGGGATATGTTTTTGGAGGCTTTCGATTTTTTAGATGATTTCTTGGATGCCATTTGAGATTTTTTAAGTGTGTGGCTTATAGATGTATGGAGAAAGTTGTAGGTGTGGTAATTTTTAAAGTACGAATGTGTGTGGGTGGTAAATTTTTAGTTTAACAAAATTACTTCTAAGGCAATATAGTCGTTTCCTCCCAACGGTCTAATTTCATCGCACGAGAAGAGTACCCCTTGTGGGGTTGTTTTTGCGAGGTCACCGCAGGAGGGGCGGTGTTCCTCATGGTCCCCCTCACCTCCTCGTACCCTTCCCCCTTACCAAACTGATGAACCTAATGAATGTTATGCTAGGGGTGAGTCATGAGTGACTGGACTAGAAACACCGAACCGAACTACTAGAAGCTTCGCCAGAAGCGACTAGTCGCTTCCCGAATGCCCCTTTCCTTGCCACCAAACCACTAGACCGGACCTGATCAAACTTGAAACAATTTACATAATATGGTTCGGTTTTCAGCCCTTGATAATGTTGGTTTTCGGTTTTGGTCCATAGTCCATTAGATCACAGTTCGATTTCAATCTAGTACGCAGATTATACTCATCCATGATTTCACTCTTTGTTAATTTATGAAACCATGTTTTTAATGATCGAAGACGTTACAATTAAATATTTTATCTTTTGGTCCTAAACTGAAATGTTCCAACTTCCAACATATTATATATATAGAGAAAAAAAACTCTCTTGCATAAAATAAGTTGTTGCATAATGCACATTATATATCCCTTACAATTATCAACATTCATGAACAGTAAATATTAATAGTCTATATCGGCTATCTTCCAAAACTAAAGTGTATTTGTTGTTAGATAATTGGTAAGTGGCGTTTATTACTGCTTTCTATTCCGATCGGTTCAGGTCTCACAATGACAAGATTTCATTTCTTTTAGATAAAATGGGTAAAAACTCACAACCTCAAATATAAATAGCCAAGTAGATCACCACTAAACTAAAGTCCTATTTCCAAAACTAACGCGTATTATACATGCATTGTTAACGTATTAATATGTAATATAAATATGTATTTGTAAACTTAAATAAACAATTTTTATGTCCGTATTTTTATATATAAAATCGATATTTTATGTACAATCATATAATCTTAAGTATTATTTGCATACATATATAAAAGTACATATAACACTTATTATTACGCATAAATATAAGGATAGTCTGGCTAAGTGAAAAGATGTCTTAGTAAGTGCGGGTGTCATATATTAGTTTATATCTCTTGCAAATTTTATTTTTTAAACTTTTTGTCTTGTACCAACGTCTTATACTATTTTATTCAGTCGAAAGTATAAGATTTATAAACCGCCACAACGCGCAGGATAAGTCTACTAGTTTAATACTTTAATATAAATTATTAACTATGAGTCCACAAATTTTTTATGTTTTGTGAAGTTAAGATTGCATTTCTATTGGAATAAAGAAAAGAATGTAAATTTGTGCCTCAGATTCCCTATGGTCAAACAAGGATGATATACTTAAGATGATATAGTTATCGAAAATATTCATCACTTTACTCTACACATAAACATGGATAAGAATCATTTAATAAGATCTTATTAACTAGTACTCACTACAATTATAGATTGCTAAACATTATAAATAAATAATTAGGAAGCTCGAACAACTACGAACACATTACTAAACTTGTGACGAGTGAAACATCATTACCTAGTCTGCCATATGTCTTAGGACCATAAATGATGTATAATCTTCTATTTTAACACATTACAATAAAAATAAAATAAAACAATTGCAAGAAGGATACAATACAAGTTCTCGTAACACTGAAAAATAACCAAAGCTACATGCAATTAGATGAAATCGAGAATCACAATACCCCTAAAAGAAGACTATGCATGTTTATGGTTGTCTTCATTTGATGAAAACATATTTGGAAAGTTTGTGGTTTATTAATAAAAGTTTATCAATTATCCAATTATCCCTTTAAAAGAATAAAGACAAACTTGGAAGGCAACCAAAGCACTTCCAAATAAAAATCAATGTAGGAAATCAACCCAGCCTATAGATTATGATGCAAAAAATATAGGAGTAAACAACAAAGACAAACTAAAATAGGTTTCATGAATTGATAATCTGGTATTGTTACCGAGTCAAAATGATGACTTAATAAATATCTAAATACCAAGAAAAGGAACCAAGAACCGATTTCTAACAATCACAACAGGAAATGGAATTGAATTTAATCAGAATCGTTGATGGAATGTGTATGTAAGACCCATGTGCAACTATTTTTTACCTCTTCTATAATCACTTCCTTTTCTTCATCATCTCCATCGTCTTTCATCCATGGCTTGAAAAGTTAGGGGTTGGAATTAAAAATTAGAAGGAACATATAGAGGCGTAATTAGTTTGGTACAAAGAGTAATTTCATATGTTGTCAAATAATACTTAACAGAGAATAAAGAAAACATCTTTGCTATAGAAGGCTTCAAAGTAGTGATGGACTTTAAAAAAACAAAATTATAGCATTACACTTGCAAAAAATCTAATCGATTGTTGTACTCTCATAACTATATGTAAGAAACATTAACAAATACAATATCACAAAAGCACTTGAATACATAGAGTTAGATTAATAAAGTAACTAAAAATATGTAATTCTTAGGTATAACATTGACATGTCGCAGTTTAGAGGTATTACCCTAGAAAAAAATAAAAGGAAAATACCTAACTTTGACATACAAGTGCCCCCAAAAAGACAACAAAAATAGAAAAACGGTTATTCTAGGCAATACCAAATCGAAGGTGACTCAAGTTAAGATGAAGACATTAAATGATACGTATATCTATTTTAACTCTTTAAGGCAATAGGCTTGAGTTCAAAACATGAAGCGGACAAATTATTGACTAAATAAAGTCAAATATTGAGTTTGAGAAAACATCAATGAAGACCTTGCCATAAACGATTGTAATTTGACTAAAGACTTGACTTATAGTATTTTGGTTATTTAAGTAAATATAATAGACATAACATAACTAATAAGCCAAATAAAACTATATTTCATATTTAACCCAAACAAGAAGATGATGAACCTATAAATAGAGAAGCCTATTGGGCTATTAAGCCCAAGAAGGCCCAATTTTTATTCAAAAACAAACCCTAATTGCATATTATATGACTCTTAGAACACGTTCGTCAGACGGTTTTCATTCTTTTGAAGCCTCCTCGTTCTAGGGTTTTGTTTATTCCCAACTGCAGAGATGGTATTGCCTCTTACACTATTCTCTCAATGCTTTTGAAATTTGATTTGATGTCGTGTATTGATGATCGTGGTTTCGTTTCTTGTGTTCAATTTGCTGATTGAAGGGTAAAGGAACAGGGAGTTTCGGTAAGAGGAGGAACAAGACACACACACTGTGTGTGAGGTGCGGTAGACGCAGCTTTCATCTGCAAAAGAGCCGATGCTCAGCTTGTGCCTATCCTGCTGCTCGCGTCAGAAAATGTAAATCTCCGTCTCTCTTACTTACTCTCAATATGTATGTATGTGTGGTTTCATCAGTTATACGCCTTAATAGCTGTAAAAAATGTGATTTATTTTTCTCTACTTCAGAACTGGATTTCCATTAATGGTTTTTGTCATGATAAATTGGGTGGATGTTCAATATACACGATCCTATCACTAGCCAACTAGGGATCCAATTTTGAATCTTTAGTCGTGATCCACGCTCTTGTCGAATCAAGACTTGTTGTCATCATGAGTTTGTTTTCTTGTTTGGTTGCTATTACATTCTTAACAAAAGCAACCATTCAGTACTGTTTAAGAACTGTAATTCTGTATAAAAGAAATAGAATAGTTTGTTTTTAGGCATATTCATTATTCAATAATGATCCCTGTCAAACACATGAGCTAGAATGATATATCTTTGTGATTTTCATCTCATACTATTCAATAACAAGAGTAAACTATAATCCCTTATATAAAATCTTTTTAACACTCAAGATAATAAAGAGATGAACTGATTCTGAAACTTTCATTTTCATTTTTCGAATTTGAAAGTTAGTATTTGGGAAGAAATTGGTTAACTTTCACAATACACTATTTATTAGTATATTAAGTATTAGCCACTACTTATACCAATTGCAATAAAAGTTGTGTTAATTCAATTCTTTTTATTATGAATTCATATAATCTTGTTTTTTCTGTTTTAGACAACTGGAGTGTGAAGGCAATCAGAAGGAAGACAACAGGAACAGGTCGCATGCGTTACCTTCGTAATGTTCCCCGCAGGTTCAAGAGTAACTTCAGGGAAGGTATGCTGTTTCTTTCATTAATCTTTTTTTATTAAGTTAAAAATAAACCTATGTATTATGAAAGAAAAATCATAATAATGATGTTTGTAATGAAATTTATTATATTCAGGCACTCAAGCAACCCCAAGGAGCAAAGGAGTAGCTGCAAGCACTTAAAAGTGAAGTACAATTTTGTTTGCCTTTTTGTTGGTACTTTTTTATTTGATTGTTGGAGAATTAATATTTGGATTTTTGTTTGCTCACTAATTGCAATTTTGTTATTTTTGATCATTAAAATGGCTTATGTCGTATTCTTGATATGGAGAAAGCAGTTACTTTCTATTTGTTATTGCAAAGTTTTTATTTTCTTGAGTTCTTTGCATCGATGGTCAGAAAACCCTTTTTTTCTTCATTTTGGAGTTTGCGTAATTGTCCCCATAAACCTCAAAATTTAATTGATGGCTGTTTCAAATTTCTTCTATAAACTAATGTCACATAAATAAATGGAAACATACTTCTTATGGAGTCTATATTGACTACTAACTACAGAAGACAGAATAAAAAGATATGATTCATGTTATGCTTTATGGATAATATTTTGTGACATGCATAATAATTGTTTAATCTATAATATTTTAATTGATTTGGATTAATGGGTCGGATATCCTTTGTGGATAAATGTTTAAGTTCGGTTATTCGGAACCATACAGGTTACGGAGCGAGTATGGATCAAATATGAAAATTATTAAAAGGGATTGGATCCATATTAATTCTTTCTAAACTCGCTCCATTATCAGTTTTACTAAAAGAACTTGGATTAGTATTAATTCTTTATTAAAAGTGCTTGGATCAATATTAATTTTTTGTGTATATTTATGGTATATAAAGAAAAAATAAAAATTATATATGTAACTTTGAAATGCAACGGTCAAAAAGATAGAAAAGGAGGTGGGTTTGTGTGGTTAAGGCTTGCCGCCAACACTGGGCAGTGTTTGTTGGGGGCAAACAACGCCACATAAGCTGTCGTCGGTGAAAATATCCCCATATCATGAAGGATACTTGAAAAACCAAACCATTTGATCACAACGAACCATTTACTGAAACTAAAACACCTAGACACCATAGTTCTTGGTATTCCGGTGGTGTAGAGCTAAAAGTTTAAATTAAATGTCGTTATCACTTTGATATAATCAAAAGCATTGTTAAATGACATACTATTGACTTTACTCTCCAAATTATATAATATAAGCTGTGTTTGGTAGTTGTTGACTGAGTTAGATCTGACTCAGTTAGAGGACTGACTCAGTCAGAAGCTCAGACTGAGTCAACCTCTGACTGAAACCATGCTGTTTGATTATGCATCTGATTGAATTTGGTGAATGATGAAAATGATCATGTTACCCTTCTACTCTATCTTTTGTTGGATATAATGTATCTATTTAATAAAATTTGTAAATGAAGTTGCTAAATAATTATAAAAAAATACAAAAATGTCATACTAAGATTACAAAGTTTACCAAATTTAAATAATTTAACTAAATAAATCCTTTCCCTTGCTCTAGCAGGCTTGTTTTCTCTTTCTAAACTAGCTTTCACTAGTTGCTTAGGTTTGGGATTGAAATCCTCACCACAAAGTCATCAGTTCCAATAATGTTTGTTTTTCCTGCAACCAAGAAAAATTAAAGCTTTCTGATTCAACTGTATAGTACAACCAAAAGCAAGATTTTACAAATCCTAAATTCTAGATCTAAAGTGGGAATAAAATACAAATCTCTAAAAGCAACGAACTTTAGGCATAAACCAGTAAAACAAGTTTCCAGCAACCTACATAGCCATGGATAACTTAAGAATATCATGTGGAGACCAAAAAGCCCCAATTTATCTATCATTTAAAAGTCCTTTTGAGAATTTGATCTACCAAACTTGAATTACTCCTATATCCACACATTATCGATGATGCATACCACAATTACAATTATTCTTATATAAGAGATATTAAGAACATAGAAGAGAAAGGACAGTGGAACTAAATAAGATCAAGAGAAACAATACGTAGGTGCAACTCTACATGAACTGGGATCAGGCAAAAGGCATTAGCAATTGAAAATTAATATACCCAATTAGATTAAATGAAATCAAAGTCACAAGTTTCTAAAAGAAAAATACCTTATCCGAAGGTACCTGTGGCAGCGATGGCCGATGATCTGGACGATGGTGGAAGCTCTAGACGGCGGCGGCGAATGCTCCGACGATGACAGCGAATGGATCTCTTCCACAGGTTCTTTCTTTTTTTAGTCCAAACACCAAAGAAATTCCACGAATCCTAGGTACAATCCGATTTCTTTGTTTGCAGATTCATTAGGGTGAGTGGTTAAGAGAGGAGAGAAGATGGATGCGTAAAAGAGATGGAGATGGGGAAACGGCAACAAAAGAATACGCTTCTTTCTTTTTTCAGTCAGCGAACATTTTGTGCTTACCGGATCAGACGTGAATAAGATGTTGTGGACCGAGTAAGTGGTTTTCTTTTTGCCTATCAAACGGTCTGACTCGGACCAAGTCAGTCATTGCCTCTTATCGGACCCAGTAAGAGGTAAATCAAACAAGCCCATAATCACGTTTTGATATTTTGTCCCATATTGATAGAGAATTTATTGAAAGACCCTTCTCGCTTGAAGAAGTGAGTAGGCGGTTAATAGTTGTCACAATTGTAAAGCCTCGAGGCCGGATGGCTTCAATTTCAAATTTATAAAGGAGTTTCAGAGGTGTTTAAAAAGGTGATGTTCTTGCTTTCATTAAGCATTTTGAAGCTACTAGAAAGTTTAGCAAATGATGTAATGCTTCTTTTATTTCTCTAATTCCAAAATGCAAAGGAACCCATGGCGGTAAAGGATTATAGATCGGTGAATTTGATTAGTTATACGTACAAGATTCTTTCCTTTAGGCTTAAAAAAAGTTATTGGACAAATCATTAGTCCGGAGCAAATTGCATATATCGAGGGAAGAAGTACTCTTAAGAGGCCACTTACTTTTAATGAACTAATTTCTTGGGCTAAAAAAAAACAAAAAGAAAGTTCTTATTTTCAAAGTGGACTTCAATAAGGCATTTGACTCATTAAATTGGGGTTTCTTATTCTATATTGGAGCAAATGAATTTTGGCTCAAAATGGAGAATGTGAATCAATGGTGGCTTGTCTTTCAGTAGGGCCTCTATTTTTGGTAATGTCTCTCTTACCATTTACCAAGGAGTTTGACATTAGAAAAGGAGTTTGACAAGGTGATCCAATTTTCCTATTTCTTTTTTCCATTGTTATGAACGTTCTTAGTATTTCTCTTAAAGAGGCTTGTGATCAACATCTTTTTCATGGTATTTATCTCCCTCATAATAGGCAAATTTTATCGAATCTTATGTATGCAGATAATGTTACTTTTATTGGTGAATGTAGGTTAGAATCAAATCTTATTTACCTTAATAGAATTCTTAGATGTTTTTATATTGTTTCCGGTCTCAAAGTTAATAATCACAAGAGCAAAGAAATTCAAATGGTGTCATTGGGTACCGTAGAAAGTTAACTGTTTTGTGTGGTGATTTGTGCAAAATAGAGTCCCGGTGGCGGATAATCTTGTTTTATGAGGTGTGTCCTTGAATTGGTCTCGCCGCCAGACTTATTTAACTGGCTTCTCATAACGAGTCAGGACCGAGCCTTCTTAACCGGTCACACCTTTATAGATTTTTTTAACACTACTTTAACTTTTTTCTATATTCCCATAAATAGATGTAATTTTGTACACTTTATTCTCTATAAAACTCTTGTTAATTAACCTGCACCATCATTTCTATTTTTGCCATTTTAAACAACCAGAGTGATGCAACAACCACAAGAACCATGTTTGCATTGAATCATAACCCTTCCTATGCCCAATACCTCAATATTTACAACTATAAAACCATCCGAAGCAAAATCTCAACAAAAAAAAAAAAAAAAAAAAAAAAAAAATTCATCTCAAAGTACATTCTTTTTTCCACTAAACAGTTTCCAAATAAACCAACAAAACAAAAACAACAAATTCAAACCAAACACCACCACCACCCCATTATCTAACCCTTCTGGTTTTCATGTTCCTTAAAAGACACTCTTTTAAACCATTGTTTCCATGCAGCATCCTGTTGCTGTTCAAGCCAAGAAAGAAAACAACTATCCAACAAACAGAAAAAGTTGACATAAAGAAGTTGGTACCTCACTGGTACAAACCGAAAATTCGCCACCTGGACAATTGGCCATATACCACCTTCTAGAATCAATGCAGGAAGGAAATCTCTTTTAACATCTTCTTTTACTTGCTTTACATTCTTTCCGGAAGCAAAACCCATGTAAGTGAAAAAAACAAACAAATCAACAGGCCCGAATATGATCCCATCTAGTGCCACTTTAGTTGCAACAAACCGTATGGATTTTGGTTGGTATAGAAGTTTCAATCTTAAAAATCGATCTAGACCTTCATACCTAACAAAAACATGACAAAAAGTAACGTTTTTTAATATTGATAAAAGGGTAAGAACTAAGAAGTGATGATAGTTTTGAAGATTATAAAAAGTACTAACCAGAAGTGACCAACGGGTCCAACAAATGCCATTCCAAATAAGCTAGTGCTAGCAACTCGTCTCCAATTGATGCGTAATTCTTTATCTTCTTCCTGTTTGTGTTAATAAATATATGTAAATACATCAAACATGAGTAAAGAAAACACAAAGAATGTATGTATAATCATGTTGAAACATAATGGGCAAACTGCAGATTGTTTCCAATTTTCCAGCAAATAGTAAACCAATCAAGAATTCAAGATTAAAACTAACGAATTGAGTAACCCTAGAACCGAAGATACATCAGGGTCTTACGGATACTTGTAAAACCAAACAATTTGATGGCAAATACTCTCAACAAGAATACTCAAGAACATTTCGATCACAAATAGAGCAATTAAAAATGGATTATCATCACAGAAGAATCTCAAGAAAGTAATAGCTGTTTATTATGTAAAACTGAAACGCTTTGAAGAAAATATGAAAATGTAAGGGAATTTTGAAAATATCAAAGAACGAAGAAAGCTTACAGATATAGAAAGGGGTTTTTTCTTGACGGCAGTGGCATGCGTAACTGTCTGAGCTGCAATATCACCAAGCCCCCAAATTACACCGGAGCTGATGACCTGTGTTTTCAACGGATGTACAGCTAAACAATTTTGATACCATCTCCAGAGCTTCAACATTACTACACCGGATAATTTTCTCCCGGAAAACGAGAGATAAACTGGGAAAACTTCTAGGTTTTATCTAGGGTAAATTGAATGCAATCTTTGTTTTCGTCTTTTGTAACAATCAATTGTTGAAATTACGGAAACGAGCTTCCTCTTTCACGTAAATTCTTCCTGTTTGTGCACAAATTCGGGGTGGAGTGAATATCTCGTGTCTCGATAGGGTTGGCATCAATGGAATCAAAAATTTCTCTAAGATTGGTTGAGATTCAGTTTAGGGGTTTATATTGAAATGAAATCGAGTTACCACAAGGGGCGGGGGTTGGACTTATAAAAATATAAATTTAGTACCTGGACAATTTGCAACTATGCAAGTTTAGTCCATTTATTTATTTATTTTATAATGGTATTCGAATAGAACCATTTTGCATAATCATTATTTAACAAACTGGTCTCTAAAACTAATGTGTTTTAATTGAAGAGTTGTTAAGCCGAAGACATTTTTGTTTATCTGTCAATTCCATCCACATATTTATTTATCTTTTCCAAAAAGATGCTTCAAGTAAAGAAAGACATGTTGATGTTATAAGAGAATTTTATCAAGAAATGCATCAAGATGTTTTATGGAAACAATAAAGACAATAATAATAATAATAACAAATCATATGAAACTTTTTTTTTTTTTTTTTTTTTTTGATAACCGAGGACCCCACCCGACCCATCCTTTGGATGACCCTGATGAAGCAACCTCGGGGCCCACGCACACCTGGCAGCAGGGTGGTCCGGGTCAATCACCTACGGGGGTAGAGAGGTGGCCAGTGGTCATCCCATGATCGAAACCTAACACTCCCTATGGGGAAAGGGAGGGAGTGGGATTAGAACTTGGAACCTCTTTATGGGGGAAGAGAAAGAGTCCAAAGCCTTATCCACTAGGCCATCAGGGTGATGGTTCATATGAACCTTTTATAATAATCCAAAATGGTATATTCACGATAAGGCCAAGTTTTGGTTTTGAAATTGAATGTTTTGAAATGCTCGGGTTTTTGAGTTTGATATTGTGTGAGAATAATGATTATGTTTTCTTATTCGGATATAATTAGGGTTAAATGAATATCATTGTGATTTTAAATTGGGTATTGATTCACATATTTATTTTATTGAACATGGTTTAATTGGGTATTGATTCACATATTTATTTTATTGAACATGGTTTAATAAAGTATTTATTTAGATGTTATTGATTTTGTTTATGAATAATGATTTTGAAAAAATTCCAAAAAAATGATGGAAGTTGGATACTGATATAGCCAATGAGGCAACTGTTTGGACGAGTCCACATGAGTCTACCCATGACTACTTAAGGATGGTGGAGAAAGATACATGATGGTAGAGCAATGATAGAGTCAGGAGGAAGTGTGTAGACAGTTTATGATTTTATCCCACATCCCGAAATGGTTGAATCCTAACAACTAAAATAGTTCGCACCGAATAGCCTCAAGGTCATTGCGTGAGAGGTAAATCGGGTACTTAGTGAGATATTGTAAATGGGGAACTAGATGATTAGTAAGGAGCTTCCCCACACGAGGGAAACTACAATTGGGCAAAACTCTCACACTACCATTGGCAAGACTCTAACCCGAGTCATTTGTTTTTCCCTAACCCTAAACAAGCTACCCCCTAACCAACTTGTAACAGCCGTATTTTTGGGCTTGGATTTTGTCATTTTGGTAAGAAAATAACTTTTTTGAAAAATTAAATAAAATAAGATAGATAAATTAAACTACGATGTTTGTATGATGTCTAAAACATGTTATTGAATGTCATTAATATATTAAGTCAATGGAATTGGATTTGGAAATATTTAAATCACGGTAATGGGACAACATTTTTTGGGTTTTTACTCGCAATGGTATATAACACACGGTGCACGAGCTTACAAGTTTATTTTCAAACCATGCATGATGTTTCACAACCTTACAAGTTAGTTTGCTAGGCAATGCGTTACTGCAAGGGGAAAACATTGAAATTTTGTAACTTTTACAAATGAAGTCCAAATCATGTCTAGTTTTCTCTTATGCTTCCCTATGATCATATAGGACAATATTACGTGTATAAATTGAGATGTTTGAGATTATAAAACATGAATAAGATGAGTAATCTTAATTAGTTAATAACTACTTGAGTTATTGATAATTATGTGATCACTAACATTCCAACCTACAATAGGAGTGAAGTGGAATGCTTATGCTAGCGAAGGTGAGTATTACCCATGGATATATGTCCTTATACTATATTTTGGATTGTTTTGAATTGTTTTCATATCATATACCCTTATATGATATGTGATTATTATATGTATTTTATGTATTTCACGAAAACTTATTTTGGAAGATGTTTTACTCTCAAATGGAGAACTTGGTTTATAGTGCTTGTGTATCCACATAGAATAGATTTGGACTTGGTATGACACTCATGTATATCTAATTTGGGAAAAGATTTATTTAGGTGAGTATGCTTTCTAGATAAGCCTCACATTGTACAAGAATTTTTTGCTAACCCTTGTGTGGTTTTTAAGTTGGCTCCATAGAACCTAGTTTTGGATATGATATCGTTACAGTGTCACATTAGCTGAAAAAAAGGATAACTTGTGGAATATGAATTAGCCATAGGGATAGAATGGTGCGGTGTTCTTTGTGTTAACCATACATATACCGGAGACTTAACTATTAGTGAGTTGGACTTGTAATTAAGTTAGGTATTAGGAGTAGTTACATATGCATTACATACTTCTTCTTGATATTGATATTGGATTTGTTTGGTTTAAGATGTTTTATCCATAAAATATATGGAGTCATTGATTCTTAAATTACCTAATATTTGAGCTTTTGAGTTGTTGATTATGAAGTATAGAAAACTTTTGAATTTGTGAACTTTGGAGTTGATTTGAAAATATTTGAGGTTTTACTTTGGGATAGGATAACTGTTATCATCCTTTACCCTTAAAGATTTGACCCAGAGTATATTTACTAGGCTTTCCCAAGCCTAATCTATATTTTGACATGTATTATGGGTAGAAGTTTTGATGAAGATTGATAGAATGATTAGCTTGTTGAGAATTATATTACCTTATAATTTGACTTAGCTTTATGTAAATTGTTTACTTTAACTATTGTTTCTTTTTTTTTTCATCTTGTGCATCCTCCTATGACTTAACAAACTTTAGATTGGTAAGGACCTAACTGTATTGGACCAATTTCCGCCACTCAAGTTTTTTAAAAGATTTATGATTTATAAAAAAAATTGAGTGGTGATTTCTAAATGATTATTTCATCTTGCCCATATGATGGGTGTTACACAACTAAACTACGCCTTAAACATGAGATATTTGAAACTCATTGAGGAAATTACCTCATATATGATGGAGTGTAGACATAGAATTAGGATAACATAATAGTATAAGTCTTAAAGTTACTTAATACATTCTTATGTGTATTTAGATATTTGTTTTATATTTACTATTTTCTAGTATCATTATTTGTAATACACCATATGTGTATGACATGAGCATGTTCTTGCCGGAGGTCTCATATAAAATAATCTCTTTATCTTCAGAAGGTAATATTGTCTACATATAACCTCCCATAAGTAGTGGTAGGGCTAGAAATTTGGATATTGAGGTATAAACATGGTCGAAAAAATGAAATTTAAAATACTGTTTTCACAAAATTTCTTAATATATTAATTCATACATCTCATAAGCACAATATAAACAAAAAAAGACACAATTGAATTCGCTAAGTCTTAATTTATTGAAAAACGATAGGTAACATCATCATTATGGACTGATACAAACAGACCCTTCTCAATAGCGGTATCCAAACAATCGTCTACAAATTGATCACCCATGTTATTCTACAACTTATTTTGACATGTTTATTATAAAAAAAACACTCTTTCTATACTTGTCCTAACAAACAGAATAATCAATATTAACTTGATAAACAAAAACACGAATGGGTTATTCACATGCTTACTTCTTTCAACAAGCTACACTGAAAAGGAACTAACATCATGCCAATTTTGGAACTCGACATATTTCTTCACATTTCTTATTAATATATCAAGTTGACAATCAAGAGTCATCAAATTAGTTCTTGAAAATTCAAATTAATGGAGAGTAGCAAGTTTAAATACTTTTTATTTGTCGAATAAAGGGAAGCCATCTTTATTACTATTTTGTGAGACTTTGATAATTGAATTCAAAATTTAGTAACAACATAAAAGTGAAAAACATAATATAGGAAAGCAGGAAGTACGCTTGGTCTCGTGTTAAAAGAGAATAAACATACATTGTATGCCGTTTGGGCTTGTGATAGAAAATAAAAACAACTATCAACACTTACCATTCTCTACTCTCAACAGAGTACAAGTTGTTAGTTTGGGGACAAATTCATATTGCACGTATCACAATATAAAAATACTTAAAAACAAATTATTCAGGGATACTACATCACCCCCTTCCTTCATAGTTACGACACTGCTCCTTACCCCTGACCTTATCGTAAATAGATTTTGTTGTTGTTGAATATGAATAAAATTAACACCTTCTTCAAATGATGATATAAAGGCTAGTTAGTATTGATCAAAGTTGTATTATTAAATACAAAAAATAACATATAAAATAATTGTCTAGGGAATGAACTTGTAATTTTCTCAATTTACGTTTACTCACAAAAACACCATAAAGTTAGATTAAAATCATAAATTAGGTTCCCATAGCATCCTCAAATTTATAGGCTTAATCTGCATGTTAGTTGTATTCTAATTTTGTTCTTATGATTTTATTTTGTCGTGAATAAGGTCCTTCCAGGGTGAGTTGTAAAAGAGAGGACGTTAAATCGTATAAAATGGTCATTTAATCTCATGCATCGACTTTTTTATTGTCTGTTTGTCATTTTTGTTTATTATAGCTATTTATATTTTTATCTATCATTATTGTATTAGATAAACGGGAGGAATATATATATATATATATATATATATATATATATATATATATATATATATATATATATATATATATATATATATATATATATATATATATATATATATATATATATATATATATATAGTCCGGATCCGGTGAGGACTTCAAATTGGGTGAGGACTGCGAGGACAATTCTCGTCCACTCATTTCCTTAAGGGCAATAACGTCAAACGTAATTATTGGATTTGACATAATCCCATGCGGCGCTCGTCCATGGAGCGTAATACGGACTCGAGGATATAATCACATGTTACTCACGTCCGTACAACATAATTTAGCCGGGTTTTTTTATTTTTATTTCGTTTTTTATTGTTTTAAATATTATTTTTTGTTTTTTCAGTTTTTTTTTTTCGTTTTTTTACTCTTTTCGTTTTTTTTTATGTTTGTCGTTTAAAAATCGTTTTGCATCATATCTCGTTTTGCATCATAACTCGTTTTGGATCTTGGATCATAACTAATTTTGAATCTTGGATCATAAGTTCTGGATCATAAAACATATTTTGGTTTTAATATTTTTGGATCATGTATTTTTTTTTCTATTTTGATAAGTTTTGATTCATAAAATAATTAGTTTATAGCAGTTTGAATCATTAAACATATTTTGGTTCTTAATATTTTTGGATCATGTATGTTTTTTTTGCTATTTTGATGAGTTTTTTACTTAAAAATATAAAAACGAACACTTAAAAACATTTTTTTCAAAAAATTCTTTTTGCAAACTTACAAATATAATGTCTACAATGTCCCCTTAAATTTTCATAATTTTTGGAGAATTTTTTTATTTTTTGATTTTTTATAAAAATAAAAAATAAAAAATATTTTTTTTCAAATTTTCATGATGGTGCTTGTTTTGTAGAGAATTAAATTTTAAGAACTTTGGTTTTTTCAGAATTTTTTTATAAAGAAAAAAAGTTATGGACCAAAAACTAAGTTGGTGAAATAAAAAAAACCCAGCAAACGAGATTGTGACAAGTGTCGCAATGGGAGGTGGGATACTCGATCAGATTATTATATTATCTTTCTTAATTTGTATTACCCACCCACTAGTTTTAATTTTTAGACAACTAGCCCCCAAGCTTTTAAGATGTGTTAATTTTTCACAATGAATCTTAGCCACCCATTTTTCAAGATTAGAGGTCCAGATTTGTCCTGACAGTCCTCACCGAAATTGGAGTCCTCACCCGATCCTGATTCGATATATATATATATATATATATATATATATATATATATATATATATATATATATATATATATATATATATATATATATATATATATATATATATATATATATATATATATATATATTTTTTTTTTTCTAACTGTATTCTAAAGGTATATATATTTAGAGAAAATTTAAAAGTTTATAAACACTTTTATTCATTTTCATTAAGTTATTGATTGATGTATAATATAATTTATGCAAATGACACAGATATGATAATCAAATGTAAAATTTTTCGATTGGTCTAGATGTAGACATGTAGTAAAATATAACTACTCTATGATAAATGAGTTTTAATCCTCGTTTATATTAAAAACAGTTTTTAATTAAGGTTTTAACCAGGGGCGGAGCTAGGAAAAATCACCGTGAGGGGCACAAATTTTTTTTCGGCAATATATAATAAAAAAAAGTCTACAAAAAGTACGATAAACATTACATATGAAAAACTACCCTACGAAATTACATTTTAAATGTGACATCTTCTGTCTTTCATTTTTTGGAACCGATTAATGACGTTTTCAGTTTTAACATTTGTAAGTGCTTCGTGTTCTACACTACAAATCAAAGCGTCATTCATGAACTCGTCGCTCATTTTATTCCGCAACTCCGTCTTCAAAAGCTTCATTGCCGAAAAGCATCTCTCAACGGTTGCGGTTGCGACCGGCAAAACCAAAGCTAGCTTTACTAACTTATAGACCAAAGATAACGACCGGTCTTTTCCTGTTTCGACCATCAAACGAGCTAGCTCTGGAATTCCTTTTAAGTTAGCAAATTTAGGACGATGAGTAACAGAGTGAAATTCCTTTCAAGTTAGCAAATTTAGCCCAATTGTTAAAGTCGATATTTTTTTGTAATGTTTTATTAGCGTAAAGTTTTTCTATTATTTTTAAAAATAATTGTAAGGGGCACTTATTTTTTTATCGAGGTGGGCACGTATATATAAAAAAAAATTTTGAAAATTTTTGCACTATTCCGAAAAAATCGTAGGGTGCCCGGGCATCTTGTTAAATCCGCCGCTGGTTTTAACAATTTTGAAGTTGGCCCAATGGTTAAACATGTTAGCAATAACAACAACAACAATAATAATAATAATAACAACAACAACAAAAACGATGCTAGTTTTAGATTAAAACATAGTTTATTTTAGGTTAGAAGTGGTTGATCTGCTTCAAAAAAAGAACGTACAAATCTTTTCAAGTCTGGGATATTCTAAAAACGAAACGCCATACAAGATAAAATGTCCAAACACCATCAGCACGAACAAGGAACAACATATACGAATATACGTTGAATCACATCTGAAGACACGTGAGGCCGTGAGTCAACAACTAACCATCTATCTGCCACACTATAGGATAGCCTAACATACACCATCTTATAAAAACTGATTTAGTCTATGATCCACACAATCATAGCCGAAACCCGTTTTATGATATTATGTAGCAAATACATGGAAACTACCATTCAAATTTGAAGTTTCCAACAAGCTTCCTACAAAATGATTATATTAATAAAGTATTATACCAAAACCTAAGTAATAACTACACTAACGTGTAACTAGATTCTACCATCACCTAGAAAGTACACTAACGTGTAATTCGATACTATCATCTAAACGCAACTCCTTGACTATGAAAATCCCCCAATTTTTTAAAGAACATCAAACATATATTCTTGCCAACAGTTCCAAGAAGCTTCCTGAATCCTCATCCGTTTTCGAAAGAAGCTTCCTTCGATGTAATATTTATTGTATACGAATCATGACAAATACTTTTTCCAATAACGATATAAGCATTTAAAAATTTATGTTAACATCTGCGTAATTTGGAAAAATGAATACACGAGCTTAATTTATTTTTTTATACCAAAATGTATAAGCATCTTTTTGAAAAGCCGAGATATATTGAATTAGCCAAAAGCTAGAAAAAAGAAAAATCAAATACAAGATGCAGAAAGCTAATTACGGATTTTGAAGCCATCCGATCCAAATGACTTCAAGTTTACAAACTTTTTTGAAAATCCAACTATACGACAAGGATAATCTTATGTTGATGATTTTAGTGTTATCGACATGTTTTAGTGTAGTCAGTATTACTATAGAGACAAACCGAGTTCAATTTATATTCCAATACTGGAGGTGCGATGTGCACACTGCACACTCGGATCGATAAATGGGGCAGCCCCCCTGGGGATGGGATTCCAAGGGGTAGAGCCCCTGTCGGGGGTGACGGGGTCAAGGGGGGACGCCCTTGCGGGGTGCGGGACAGCGCCCCGACCTGAATTATATTTCTTATAGGGAAAATTGGATCTGCTATGATATTCCCGGAAAAATACCCTAGGGTTGCGACTAAATGCAAATTATTCTTTGCAATTCCTTTGTCTCTTCTAAATGCAAATCATCAAGGTATTCCGTGTTTCCGAATTCTGATTAGGTATAATCATAATTAATTTATTGGATTATCCCAATATCTGAATTCGTGAAACCCTGGACTAGGGTTGAATTACAGTTTTCGGAAAGTATTTATGCACGATCCAAGAAATTATCCAAGTTTATGAATGTTATTTTGTAATCTTTTTTTCTAACATCTTATCAAAACGATAATCTATTTGTTGTTTATAGAATCGAAATAAGATAATTACTAAAACTCCAAAGTGTATTTAACACCACCACATCTAATCATCGTCGTTGTCTTGTGGTAAGGTTTTGGTGCAGGAAGTCGCTCACTAGTATTCCACCACCGAGCAACTTATCCCCATAACGAGGTTGCCATATAACATGAGCAAAAAACTTGGTCGGTCCTCACTAAATGAACATCACATATAGTATAGAGCGAGAGTGAACATCCATTCTCTTTTGTTCAAACTAGTTATCGAGGAAATCAATCCAAAAAAAAAGGAAAAAAAAAAAAATCTCCAACCAAATGTATTTAATTTAAATGGGAATTTCATATATACCCTAAATAAACATAAAAATATCGTATTTACCCGCCTAAACTTTAAATATCATATACGCCCTAAATAATCTTCCAAAATATCATATATGTCTGATTTCTATTTTTTAATATTTTTAGGCGTTTTAAAAGATATTTTGAAGACATATTCTTCAAATTTCAACAATCTTTTATTCAAAGACTGCAACACTTATTTTCAAATGGCTGCTAAAGATGATATTCAAAGATATGGCTGCAACACTTATTTTCAAATGGCTGCTAATCAATTTTCAAATGTGGCTTGTAAAGAATTCAACATATGAGCCATTTTTTCTTAAATGGCATGTAGATATTTTTAGTATAAATAGGTTAGAAGATCATTGATGCAAACCACACCAAAAACATCAAAACACATCTCTCAAATCCAATTTCTTCTCTTGTAAATACATAAGAGTTTTATAAACTCTTTGTATTTTTATATTCTTCAAATATTTTGTAAACACCACAAAATATAGTGAATTGGTTCTCGGCTTCCTCCGCCCGTGGTTTTTCCCGATTTGGGTTTTCCACGTAAATCCTCGTGTCTCTATTTTATTTACTTCATTCGTATTTCGTTGTGATTATTATCGTTTGATAATTTTGATCTTATTCCGCATTGAGCTAATATTGTCTAAAGTCAATTCGGATCCGTCATATTTTACAACAATTGGTATCAGAGCATCCGAGTTTTGATATTAGCTTATCGGGATCATTTTATCAAGTAATTAATCATGTCTTCGGTGAAATACGATATTCCGCTGCTGGATCGGAATACCCGATTTCCGCTGTGGCAAGTAAAGATGAGAGATATTCTCATTCAGATGGATCTCCACAAAGCACTGTTAGGAATGGAGAAAATGCCGGCAACTTGGTCAACTGAAGAAAAGGAAATGAAAGATTTGAAGGCGTCGTCGCAGATCCGTCTGCATCTATCCAACGACGTTCTCCAAGATGTACCGAAAGAGACATCTGCAGCAGCTCTCTGGCTAAAACTCGAACAGCTACTAATGACGAAAAGCTTGCCAAACAAGCTACACCTGAAGCAACGACTCTTCAACCTCAAGATGGACGAGGGAAGTTCTTTATCTGATCACCTCTCTACTTTTAAAGAGCTTGTAGGAAATCTGGAAAATATGGACGTCAAATATGAAGATGAAGATTTGGCGCTATTTTTATTATCATCACTCCCAGATTCCTATGATCACTTTCGTGATACCATTATCTATAGTCGAGACACTCTTGTCTTGAATGAGATAATGACCGCTCTTGATTCAAAAGAAAAGATGAAGCAGATTATTAGTGGCAGCAGCAACGATTCAAAAGCCGAAGGTCTCAACATTAGAGGGAGACCCAACGAGAGAGGTAATTCTTCACAAAACCGATCTAGATCTAAGTCCAAAGGCAAGCGCAAATATTGTAATTATTGTCATAAAAAGGGACATCTGATCGATGAATGTTACAAGTTGAAAAACAAGGAGAAGGAGATGGAGAAGGCAACCATGAATGGTAAACCAGCAGGTACTACCGTAGAAGCTGATGTAGCCGAAACCGATTCCGATGGTGAGCTTCTATCCGTTTCAGACTTCGGTTTAATTACCATGAGCGAGTGGGTTCTTGATTCAGCATGTACTTTTCATATGAGCTCCAACCGGAGTATTTTTCATACATATGAAAATGTTAACCAAGGACATGTCTTGATGGGCAACGATACTTCGTGCCGTATTATTGGACATGGTACAGTCAGGTTTTGCATGTTCGATGGTGTTGTTCGAACAATTGAAGATGTGAAGCATGTCTCCGGTCTTAGGAGAAATTTACTATCCCTCGGTACTTTTGAGAAGAAAGGTTACGAGTTTGTCGGCAAACACGGGAAGGTCCATATTTTCAAAGACGGTTCGACTGTCATCCGAGGAGTTCGGAGATCCGCGAACCTTTACATTATGGACGGACAAGTTATTTCTGGCGAAGCCTCGGTTAGTTCTAAATCCCTCTCCAATGTTGATCATTCTCGCCTATGGCATCTCAGGCTCGGTCACATGTCATACCACGGTATGAGTGAACTAAGCCGAAGAGGGTTACTTGGGGAGCATAAATCAACTGAGCTTGAATTCTGTGAAGATTGTGTGTTCGGAAAGCAGAAGCGAGTAAGTTTTATCAGTGGCAAACATACGACAAAAGGACCACTCGACTACATACACTCAGATTTATGGGGACCAGCAAAGGTTACATCGAAAGGTGGAGCCTCTTATATGCTCACTATTATTGACGACTTCTCCAGGAAGGTATGGTCGTTCTTCTTAAAGACAAAGGGAGAAGTATTTTCAACCTTTAGGGATTGGAAAGTGTTAGTTGAAAAACAATCTGGTTTTGAAGTAAAATACCTTCGTACCGATAATGGACTGGAATTCTGCTCAGAAGAATTCAACTCCTATTGCCGTAAGGAAGGGATTACACGTCACCGCACTATAGTCCACACACCACAGCAAAACGGCATTGCGGAAAGAATGAACCGCACCATCATGGAGAAGGTCCGATGCATGCTCTCTCACTCGAAGCTACCAAAGTCTTTTTGGGCCGAAGCAGCTTCCACCGCATGCTATATTATCAACCGCTCCCCCTCTCGTACTATTGGAAAGAAGACTCCGTTTGAGCTATGGTCTGGTAAGCCTGCTGACTACACAAAATTAATACCGTTTGGATGTCCAGCATATGCACGGGTTGATAATGGCAAATTAGAACCAAGAGCCATTAAGTGCATTTTTATTGGATACAAGACAGGAGTGAAAGAGTTCAAATTGTGGAGCCCAGAGCTTATGAAAGTCATTACATCAAGAGATGTGACCTTTGATGAAAAAGCTATGCTCCATTCAACAACCAACGTTCAGACCAAAGAAGATGAAAAATTGGGAGAAGAAGACAAAGCACAATTGGAGGTGGAGCTATCTTTTAACTCTTCCACCGATATGACTCATGAGGTTTCTGCAGTGTCTCAACCTTCAAGCAGTGAACATACTACTCTCCATGAGACCACTGCAACTCTATCTCAACCTCCGAGCCCATCCATTGCAAGGGATAGACCACGCAGACAGATTGTACCTCCAAAGAGGTATGCTCAAGTAAATTCTGTCGCATATGCTCTTACCGTTGCAAGTGAAGTAGAATCTGTTTTGGAACCTATAAGCTACAACGAAGCCATAAATTCTAAAAACTCGAATGAGTGGATGGTTGCCATGCACAATGAGATGGAATCTCTTCAGAAAAATGGCACATGGGATCTCGTTGTGGCTCCAAAGGGTAAGAAGACAGTTAAATGTAAATGGGTTTACAAGTTGAAGGAGGCTATTCATCCTGGTGACAAACCGAGGTACAAAGCTCGTTTAGTAGCCAAGGGCTACAGTCAAATCACAGGTATTGATTATACCGACATTTTCTCTCCGGTTGTGAAACACACGTCAATACGTGTCTTGTTGGGATTAGTTGCCTCTCGTGACTATGAGTTAGAGCAACTTGATGTTACTACAGCATTCTTAAATGGTGTGCTTGAGGAAGAGATATATATGCAACAACCTGAAGGTTTTGTAGCTCCTGGCAAGGAAAGCTACATGTGCAAATTGAAGAAATCTCTTTATGGCCTCAAGCAATCTCCGCGACAATGGTATAAAAGGTTTGACTCATTTATGACCAGTCACAAGCTGAAAAGGTGCACCTACGACAGCTGCGTTTACTACAAGAAGTGTGACGATGGCTCAATGGTCTATCTACTTTTATACGTAGATGACATGTTAATTGCAGCGAAGAATATAAAGGAGATTCAAAAGATAAAAGACCAGTTGAATGCTGAGTTCGATATGAAGGACTTGGGTGCTGCCAAGAAAATTCTAGGAATGGAAATAGTGCGAGACCGTAGTGCAAGAACTCTATACCTTTCTCAACAAAGCTATATTGAGAAGGTTCTGCACCGTTTCAATATGCATAACGCAAAAGAAGTCAGCACTCCTTTCGCAGCCCACTTCAAGCTATCATCCGCCTTAAGTCCTACCACCGAAGAAGATATAGCATACATGGCAAAGGTACCATACTCCAGCGCTGTAGGATCTCTTATGTATGCTATGATTTGTACACGTCCAGATTTGTCATATGCGGTAAGCATGGTGAGCAGATACATGGCGAATCCAGGAAAGGAGCATTGGGCTGCTGTTAAATGGATTTTTCGGTACTTGCGAGGTACTTCCTCTTTATGTCTACGGTTTGGCAAAACCGATAGTGGAGTACTTGGTTATGTGGATTCCAATTATGCAAAGGACTTGGATAAAAGACGATCGATTACAGGGTACGTGTTTACTTTGGGTGATTGCGCAGTTAGCTGGAAAGCGCAGTTACAATCTACTGTAGCGTTATCCACCACCGAAGCCGAATACATGGCTGCTACGGAAGCAGTGAAGGAAGCCCTCTGGTTGAAACGGTTGATAGGTGAGCTTTCAAACAAGTTATCCGTTAAAACTGTTTTTTGTGACAATCAAAGTGCAATATTTCTGACAAAGGATCAAATGTTCCATGATCGAACGAAGCATATTGATGTTCGTTATCACTTCATCAGAGATGTTATTGCTAAAGGCGAAATTACGGTAAACAAGATCAGCACCAATGATAATCCTGCTGATATGTTCACTAAAAGTCTTCCAATAGCCAAGTTCAAAACATGTTTGGATTTGGTAGGTGTTTCTGATCGCATTTGAGCCTGATTAGGCTCGTGGTGGAGGAAGTATTTCATTTTCAGGATCAATTTTTCTCTATATGGTGATTGCAATTCCTTATGGAATTTTGAAGTTTGAAGAGTTGTTGGTTTTACCAAATGGGTATACAAGTTTTGTTCCATTTTGAAGTCAAGGTGAAGATTGAAGAATATGTCTTCAAAATTCAACAATCTTTTATTCAAAGACTGCAACACTTATTTTCAAATGGCTGCTAATCAATTTTCAAATGTGGCTTGTAAAGAATTCAACATATGAGCCATTTTTTCTTAAATGGCATGTAGATATTTTTAGTATAAATAGGTTAGAAGATCATTGATGCAAACCACACCAAAAATATCAAAACACATCTCTCAAATCCAATTTCTTCTCTTGTAAATACATAAGAGTTTTATAAACTCTTTGTATTTTTATATTCTTCAAATATTTTGTAAACACCACAAAATATAGTGAATTGGTTCTCGGCTTCCTCCGCCCGTAGTTTTTCCCGATTTGGGTTTTCCACGTAAATCCTCGTGTCTCTATTTTATTTACTTCATTCGTATTTCGTTGTGATTATTACCGTTTGATAATTTTGATCTTATTCCGCATTGAGCTAATATTGTCTAAAGTCAATTCGGATCCGTCATATTTTACAACAAAATTAACAAGCAAGTGCATGTGATAGCAAAGAGCATAGTAACTCCTATAATATTAGGAAACTTTTGAAGGCAAAAACATCAATAAACCTCGAAAAAAACTAAATTCAAAGAACAAATTTAAGTAAATCTGTAGACCTGCATAAAGAATTCGGCCAAACTTCACGTGAACAATACCCGCCAAAGTCAATAGAATTGCAAGGGCTCAATTGGTTCTTGGTTCTTACTTTCCTGTTGCTTATGGTCTTATATGCTTCCTTTACCGAATTGGAGTCCTTACACGGTACATGGAATGATTTCTTCAGCCCCCCCCCTTTTGCAGGACTTTTTCGTCCTTTACCAACACCAGTCCTAGCCCTAATTTAACCGAAAGGGTATTCTTGGAAAGCTTTGGTCAACCTGAATTCCAGTACTACACGAAGAGACATACGATAAGACAAAAAACCCAATGTTTGTAAGAGCACATCAAATGAAAGATTTCTTCAGCTCCCCCTTTTGTGAGCCGTATGATCAACCCCCAATTTGTCTCCCTCTACGCCCGGTAAGCAGCATACAATGAGACCAAAACCCGAGCACATCAATTTAAGCTTCAATTAAGGAGAAATTTGAAAACGGATTGTTGGATTTTTTTTACAGATAAGC
Source organism: Cichorium intybus (assembly GCA_023525715.1). NCBI lineage: Eukaryota > Viridiplantae > Streptophyta > Magnoliopsida > Asterales > Asteraceae > Cichorium > Cichorium intybus. The sequence goes on along the minus strand of CM042013.1, from coordinate 26,676,395 downwards.
GAGAGTGCGGAAGAGTGAAAGGGAGAGTGATAACTGAGAAGTTTGGAAACATAACGTATGGATTTTCCAAAATTAGAAGAGGGGTATTTCAGTCTTTTTAGAGTTTCTTCATATTTATAATGATTTTAAATTATAAAAAATCTTTTAAAATGTTTAAATATATTAAAAAATAGAAATTTGGCATATATGATATTTTGGAAGATTATTTAAGGCGTATATGATATTTAAAGTTTGGAGTGGGTAAATACGATGTTTTTGTGTTTATTTAGGGTATATATGAAATTTTGAATTCTCCTTTAATTTAATATGAATTGATAAGTGATATGCTCCACAGAGCAGATCAATCTCACACGATTAAGTAAAAATAAAGATAAAATAAATGCCAAATAAAATATAAATTTAACATTTGTTTTCATTATTAAGGTTCCAAATAATTAACTATCTCAACTTTTTAATAATTAGAAATAAATCTATACTAAATTTGATTTTATACAAGTTCAATACACTGTTTAACCGTATAATCAAGTTAAAAGCTATTTAAAAGGTTTATCCTAATAAACGAGACATATGATCAAGTAGATTATTATTTTAAACTGCATGACCTATCATCTAAAATGACAAATTAGACTAAATTTATAGACCAATCCACACAAAAATTAGGAAGTTAACAAAAATATTTTGCATTTTCTCAGGTGAAGACATGCGAAAATCCTAGGCATCTGTGAAAATCAATTTAGTCTAAAAACTACCATGTTTTGGTAAAAATTTCATGGGAAAAAATCTATTAGGCTGCGAAGATCTCGGGTGTCACATCTAACTTGGATCAAAAGTGTATTATATAAGTGCTTGAAAAGAATGTATGGTGATGACAACCTAGCCAAGAATATCGACCTTCAATATGATCAATTCAGTAATGCAATAAGTCTATTTGGTCTTAATGTAGCCAAGCTAACACATAAGAAGAAAAGTATGCTTGATCGGTAGGATTCATATAGAGCTAAAACACATGCGTTGAGAAAAATTTCCATTAGAATATTGAGTTTCATATGTTCCTTATCCGATTATGAGAGGAACTAGAGTGCTTTTGAGATGATTACTTACAACTACCAACATTACCGCGTCAATGCTAGTTTATTATATTGTTATGTAAAAATTTAATTATTTCGTTATTGTGTTGTTTATGTACATGCCAAGAGAAGGAATTGACTACATTAATATAGGATGGACGATATTATGTATGTAATGTAAAACTTGAAGCTGGATAGAAGAGAAGAAAAGAGCATTATGTAACGAGACTTGAAATCTTAATCTAGATGACGTTAGTGTTGATGATGAGTGAATTACTAAAGAGAAGTTTTCTATTTTATAAAAATGAAGACCGGGTCAACCTTTTTGAAGATTCAAGTTCCAGTTGGTCTCAAGTGTATGATGGTGTGGAGACGAGGACTTTCTTAAAAGCGCTATAAGAGATCAATTTCATGAGTTGTAACTCCTTTATTCCATGATTTTAAAATTGGCCGATAGTTTTTAGCATTACATGACATGCTTTTATTTCATTGTAGGTGCAAGGGGTGGAAAAGGATTGGAAGAAGAAGAAGATTTAGATTTAAAAAAGATAAATGATACGGATGAACCATTCGTTATGTTAGATTAGATTGGATAGTGTCTGTTAATATGAATGTTCTCAACTTGATAATTGTCATTTTTGGATGCACCTCTTTAGGTAGCTTGGCGAGGTTTGCTAAAAATAGTTAGATACTTGCAAACTCTATTAGATGGAGATTTATTTTTCATGTTTTAAACTTATAATTGTTATTTTTGGTAGGATATTATGATCTCGATTCAATTATACCATCATGATCTTGCATAGTCGAAAATGATCCAATTTATGATCCTAATCTTGACAACCTTGGTGATATATTTTTTAAATATATTATATACAAAACTAACATATTTCTTCACATATATAATTTAATAAACATATTTTTTACCAGTAAGAAAATATAAATAACAAACTATATATAGAATGATTCTAATTAACAAAAAAGGGTAAACCCATATTCAAGACCTATAAAAAGATACTGTAAAAGAAAGGGTAAATGTCACAAAAGACAATAAGTTTTCACTTCTTTTATTTTGATACTCCATTATGTTTTCCCAATTCGAGCATTATGTTTTCCAATTTTATTCAACATTGACCATTTTCCCGGTCACCTTCAGGTTATCCGGTTGCGAGCTGACATTGCATTCTTTGATGACGTAGCATTGATATGATACGATGACATGTATCTATTTGGTAATATCACATTTTGGGTGTCAAAATTGAAAAAATAACTAAAATATAATGAATTTTGTGCAACTTATACTCATCTATAAATAATGAAAATTTCAAAACTACATCCAATTAGCCTCCCTATTCTTGATTTCAAAAGTCAATCTTGCAAGATAGGTAATGGTGTGAAACCGCAACTGCATTCGATATAGTAAATATAAATTCTCAATCATAACAATCTAAATTTTAATTCAAAATAACGACTTACCTTTAAACTTATTCACACTAAAAACTCAATGACCTTTTCTTAATAAGGGTTCATGCCATGTTGTGAATTCTGAATTTCAGTAGGTGTTCAACCTGCTTAACCCTGTCATGGTGAAGCTCCGATCAAAGTTAGTTGATAGGAGTTTGTAAATGATTGGAGTTGAACTAACATCCCAAAGTTATGTATGTATGTGTTTTATGCTCTGATGAATTTTCTGAAAAGAAACCCATATCCTAAATGTAGTTTGATTAAAATTTTCATTTGTGTTGTTTTTCCTACAATCCGAAAAAGAGAAGGTCATGGATGAAGTTCGACCAATCATGTTTCATGAACCCGATGGTGGCAACAAGGAAGTTGAAACCAACCTAGAGTGTTTTAAACTATGTAACATACTATTGTTTTCAACTAAACTATGATTAGGGTGTAACTGTTTAAGCATGAGTGATGCAATGATATTTTGTGATCCATTAATGATTAAACAAGGGTAATAAAAACATAAGCATGGTGGGTGAATGAGGTTGAAGAATGGTTTCGAGGGTAAACAACCAGTGAAAATGTGTGTAAGGATGGTGAGTGCGGTTATGCGAACTTAATCACAATACCTCATGATATATATAAAGGGTTGATGCATGTAATTGATAGTTGTGTAGAATCAAAGAAGAATGGTGGCAGTTAGGGGTACCACAGGTCGATGTTATTATTATTATTATTATTATTATTATTATTATTATTATTATTATTATTAATTATGAATGAGGTATTCTTTTATCCTTTAGATCTTAATTGATGGGAGTTTGCAAAATGTTCAACATTATGTATTAATAATTATGAATGCATTACAGTGAAAATCCATGCACAAAACCTTAAGCACTCATAGTTGGTCATTATTGGAGAATTAGGATGAAGAAACAATCTAACAAACCACACATCGGAAGGCCCTAGTCTATGCAACATATATATTGGCTGATATTAAAAGGTACATTGATGATTTGTTTTGATGAAAATTTTATTGTTTTTCATATAAGGCTAATCAACACAAAAGTCAAGATATTTGAGTTATTTTTTCAATTTTGACATTCAAAATGTAAGGCTAAACGGAATGAGCCCCTCGATGCCGCCGACATCCGAGGTGGCCTATCATGCCGCCGGCATGGACCACTCCGGTTCATCGGCACACAAATCCATCGGTGTCCTCATGCCTGCGAAAAATAGACGTTGCAGCGTTGTCTTCACCTTCTCTTCTCCCTTTAATGCCGCCGACATCACCCCTAATTTTTTTCTTCTCCTTTTTCTTTATCCTCTTTCAGACGTAGCCCCAAAATGTGTGGTTGCCGCCGGCAACCACACCGTGTAGTCTAATGTCACTAAGGCTATGAGGAATACCTCACTTGGTTCCCACATCAAAAGTGCTGCCACGTCACCGACACGTCATCCCACTTGTTTACCACACCACCAAGGAAATACCCACCATTCCACATCATCTAATTATTTATTTTTTGATTTATTTTTAATAGAACCCCAATTCTTTTTTTGATTTAATTTAAATAAAAACATAAATTAAAATCCTAAAAATTAAAATTTCATTAAATAAAAACATTACAATTCCTAAAAATTAAAATTACAACCGTAAAAATTTAAAACGACATGACTAGAAAATTTAAAATTACGAAAATAACAGCTAAAAACGCTACTCCTCCTCCTCGTCGCCGTCGTCGTCGTCGTGTTCCATCCGAGTTTCGTATATATGCTCCGTCAAATAGTGGCGAAGATTGCCGTGCGTTTCCTTGCTATGTATTTCCATAACACGTGCAAAGTATTGGGGACTACCGGGTACAAATTGTTGGTGCGGATTTGCGGCGTCGTGCGGATTATACATACATATTGCCCGACCTTTTTCTTCTATTATCATATTGTGTAATATGATACACGCGTACATAATGTTCGCTATTTTATCTTTATCCCATGCGCGTGACGGATATTTGATAATATGGAACCTTTTCTTCAAAACCCCAAAAGCTCTCTCGACGTCCTTCCTTGCCGATTCTTGGGCCGCTTTAAACAAATTTCGTTTTTCATCGACCGGATGTTGATAAGCTTTGACAAACGTCGCATACTCAGGATATATCCCATCTACAAGATAGTAACCGTGTTTATATTCATTCTCGTTCACCACAAACGGACAATCGGGGGCCTTACCGGTTAAAATATCATTGAAAATAGGTGACTCATTAAGCACGTTTATGTCGTTGTTTGACCTGGCGACTCCAAAAAACGCATGCCAAATCCATAGATCATGCGATGCGACCGCTTCTAGCATCATCGTTGGCACTCCGTGATCGCCCCACGTAAACTGTCCGCGCCATGCACTTGGACAGTTCTCCCACGCCCAATGTGTGCAATCAAGGCTACCGAGCATTCCTGTGAACCCGTGTGCTGCATGATGGGCTTGGTATAATTCTTCGACATCACTCTTAGTCGGCCTACGCAAATATATGTCCCCGTAAAGCTCGATAAGACACTCGGCAAACAAATAAGTATACTGGCGGGATGTTCTACCGGCCATCTTTATATAGTCGTCTGTTGAGTCCGAAGTCTGGCCCGTCGCTATAAGCCGAAGTGCGGCTGATACTTTCTGGTACGTGCTAAACCCCCTTCTACCTCTACCATCCCACCCCAATCGCCATTCTTCGTAATTCTCAGCTAAATCGTTACACAAACGCAGGACAAGCGATTTGTTTAAACGAAAGCGTCTCTTGAATTGTTTATCATCATACAAACAATCTTCTGCAAAGTAATCACGTACCAGAAGCTCGTGTGCAGCCGCTCGATCTCGGTTTATCGTCTTTCTCGTCTTTTTAACGGAAGATTCTCTTTTCCGACGGCAGTACCGAGCTATCCCAGTCACAAGGACCGGAAAAAACGCCTCATCATCGGATGACGATGAACCATCTTCATCATGATAATGTAAATCATCCGATTTTTATAGAGAATTTGTTGGTTTTGATGGTGTAATTGTTTAAATGTGTGATATATATATATATATATATATATATATATATATATATATATATATATATATATATATATATATATATATATATATATATATATATATATATATATATATATATATATATATATATATATATATATATATATATATATATGTGTGTGAGATTTGAAAAAATTAATTTTTTTTTTAAAAGCTCCAACGTTCACTTCGAACGTTCACATGCAATTCAAACGGTCAAAAAAGTGCCGTGGCTCTACGTTGCTGAACCCACGGCTGGCCACATCCACGCCACCCACGCGAGAGGGGGGCGGTGTGCCACGCCGTGGGTGGTGTCCACCTAGTCCCCACGCGGTGAACGTTGCACGTATTCCGCATGGCCTAAATACTGACATGTTATCTTGTTATATCAAAGTCACATCATCAACAAATGACATACGAACATGTCTTGTCAGCTCACAGTCAAAAAACCTGAAAATGAACAAAAAATTTATCAACCCTGAAAAAAATTAAAAACCATAATGTCTGGTATAAAAACAAATAATAAACTGTCAAAAAAAAGAAAAAAAAAAAGAAAAAGAAAACTCCGCGCCTTTCCCCTTTGCGACATTTACCCGGATCTAAAATAAATCCAAAAAATACTCTTTTTGGCTTGTTCAGTTGTTCCTTCTCCTGCATTTCGTCAAACCTGCGTGTTTCCTGTTCCGATGACGAGTGAGGAGCTCTATAAATCTCGCAGGTTGCGTCGATTATTATTCTTCATCTTCTACAAGCCTTCTTGTTTCAGTCATTGGTGAAGCTTCTCTTCTTCGTTTTTTGATTATCTACTTCTGTTGTTGTAATGCAACTGTTATTCTCGTTCTTCTTTCTCAAATCCTCTCATTCCAGGTGTTCGTGAAGCTTTTTTGTTTGATTATTGACTTCTTATTTTGTAGTGAAACTCAAAATCATCGCAAGACCATCAAAAGCGGCAGAGATCTACTGTATTTTCGCAAGGTATGTGTTCGTGGCGGTAATTTTGGCGTACCTGAATCAAAATTATGATTGAGTGTTTTATTTAATGAATGAAGAGAATGTATTCAATTCAGCGATTTTAACCTAATTTGGAATTAGGTTGAGTAGTATGTTTAATTTATGGTCATGAACAATTGTTAGTTCGTTGTTCTTGTTCATATGCCTAATGCATCGATTGCTAATTGTCAATTTGTGCAATATCGTTGAAGGGAACTAAAGAGAAATTGGATTCAATTCTAGTTGCTGTAGCATTTTTAAGCTACGGCCAGTGCCACGTGTTAATACAGTGGAACAAACAACCGCAAACGACGTCGTACCACTTCAGATTAAGTCGACTGCTACTTTTCTCGCTTTTTAAGTTAAAAGTTGCCTCCTTTAACTAAATTGTTGTGAATCCAAGTCGAACATTTAGGTGATAGATAATCAGGTTGTAGATTCAGATTTGATATATACTTTTTGTATATGTCCGTCGAGTGGTTTTAAGAAATAAGATTCTATATAAAGCAATTAGTACTTGTATATTGTTATTATGAAGTATCTTATAAAAATTATAAAAAAAAAGGTTTTTAAAGGATTGATACCATAAAAGCAAATTCTTTCATTATTGACACTAAATACCGATGACATAACAATATAACTAATAATTTTTATTTGAATATTTAGAAGGTTTTTACAACTATGAAAGGGTTAATTTCATAAAAATCATTATAATTTGGTTTTTTTTTTATTTAACAACTGAAAGAATTTTTTTCTAATTTAATCACTAAAAGTTTGTTATTTTCAATTTTTTTCATTTTCAAAAAAACCACTATAAATTTTTTTCCGGTAATTAGCTAAAAAAACCATTTGAACGAATAATTTTGCTGTATACGAGGTGGTTTTTTTTGGAAAAAAAAGTTTGAAGTTTGAAGTTTTAATCATAAAAATTAATTATTTGAGTGGTTAAATTGCAAAAAATTAAATAGTAATGGTTTTTTTTAGAATCCAAAGTTTTATGTATCAGTTTTCTAAAAAAATAAGCAAACTTTCAGTGGTTAAATTAGGAAAAAATTATTTCAGTGATTAAACAAAAAAAATCAAACTATAGTGGTTTTTATAAAATTAACCCAATATGAAATTAACATTTATATATTACATTTTTGTTACTGATATTTTGAATTAATAAAAAAAACCAAAAAACGTTGTATGCTTTTTAAATCAATCCTAAAAGACCTTTTTTTGGATGGAGAGGTATTCAATAATGCAAAAATATCGATCATTATTTATAAGTTTTTATATTGTCTATCGTTAAAGAATATTCATGTAATATTCAAATATATGTGTTAAAATATATACTTTTTATATTCAGAGAATATTGGAAAAGGCATTGCGACAAAACGCGTACCAAGTTTTATTTTATTGTATCCCTTCCATTCCCTTCACATATGTTTGTCTTTATTTTCTAATAACATAATTTTATCCTTGGGCAATACTCTTAGCATTCGTCTAGTTTATATCTTTCGAAAAATCAACCGTACATAATAACAAATAATTTAGATAATTTCTCATTTTAATCCATATATTATACGTAAAAATATCAGACTCTTCGTGAGAGAAAGAGAACAGTGTGTCTATGTTGTAACAATCATATTCATCATATGCATTTCAGGGCAATTGTTGTCTTAAGATCAAATGGCTCAGCCAAATGGCATAATGCACCAGCATCCACCACCACAACCACCACCACCGCCTCCACCACCTTACGATCTTCCACGACAAGATCTACTCGCCGGTAACTACCATCCCACAAATTCGACTTCCTTATACTAATTCTGTTAGGAATCATTGAGGCCATTTTCTAAAATACACAGATAACAGACGAAGAGACTTCATCAATATCTGTGTTCCATTATGTGAAGCATCAATGAAAGCAGACTGGAAAACCGCAGAATGCATAATCGGTAGTCCTGAATACATCTTACGTTACAGTATCACTGAAAATTGCGAAACAGCACTTCACGTTGCGGCATCAGCTCAAAGCAACACTGATAGCATCGATTTCGTGCGACATCTTGTGGACAAAATGAGTAGGGCGGATTTGCAACTTCAGAATAAAAATGGAAATACTGCCCTCTGTTTAGCCGCGGCAGCTGGAAATGTTGAAATTGCTAGAATTATGGTGACCAAAAACAGAGATTTGCCAACAATTCCTAATGGGGAAAAAATGATGCCGCTTTATATCGCGGTGTTATTTGGAAACATAGAAATGGTGCATTATCTTTATGAAGAGTCTCAGCAAATGAATGGGCCTGGTTGGACACAGATGAATAGGAGTTGGGTTTTCTTGAAGTCCGTTGAGCTTGATCTTTTCGGTAAGTATTTTTTCTGCCACCTCAACGTCCAGTCAGCACACTTCACTTTCTTTTCTACCCTGGAAATGGTCACCACTCACTTTTTTAATTAAAATCATTTTGTGTATGTGTAGTGTCGAAAGCCTTCCGCATTTGATGAAATATTCATTTGCTGATTAAAATCAGTTATTTAAGTGATTATCAAATATTCATTTGCAGATTTTGCACTAAAAATATTGGAACACCATCCACTGCTCGCTCAAAACGGGAACGCGCTCTGTGCTTTGGCTCGAAAGCCTTCCGCGTTTGATGAAATAAAACCACATTTCATCAAGAGAATCGTCAATTCAAGTATTCTTCATTCTACATCTTCCTATAAATAGCCTTTTCATTCATCTACTTAGTTTCACTTTCTTACTCTATTCTCTCTCTCTCTCTCTTTTTTTTTTTTTTTTTTTTTTTTTTTTGCAGTCTTTTGTTTGAAGGTGGAACCTGTCGAGAGTAAAGCCGTGCAATTACTAAGAGAGATCTGGACAAGTTTTGAGGAAAAACCCAAGGCCGAAATAGATAAAATACTCAGAGGCCCCATGGTTACAATAAATGGGATTCAAACGTACCCCAATCGGATACTTTTTGTTGCTGCGGAAACGGGCAACACTCGATTTTTGGTTGAACTAATTCGAAGATATCCCGATCTTATATGGAAGAAAAATGAAAATAATCAAAGTATTTTTCACGTTGCCGTCTCTCATCGTCATGAGAGCATCTACAATCTCTTATATGAGATAGGCTCAATGAAAGCTTTGATAATTCCCGTTAAAGATCAAGAAGGCAACAATATGTTACATTTGGTTGGAAAGAACACAGAGAGAAGCCGACTTCAACGAGTGTCAGGGGCAGCTTTCCGCTTGCAACATAAATTATTATGGTTCAAGGTACATATTTCGCCCCAATATTTCGGTTTTTCAAAGTACAATGCTATTTCTTGCATTTAACCCTTTTAACAATCTCATATGTTTGTATTATAGGAAGTGGAGTCTATGGTGCCCCCTCTTTACAAAGAACAAAAGAACAAAAGTGGATTAACACCATATGAACTATTCACAAGGAACCACAAACATTTAGTTACCGAAGGCGAGAAATGGATGAAAGGAACCGCTAGTAAATGCATGGTGGTTGCCGCCCTGATAGCCACCGTGGTATTTGCAGTCGCGTATACAATTCCCGGTGGCTACGACCAAAAAGACGGCTTTCCTATGTTTCTTCACAATGGACCATTCCTAGTATTTGTTGTCTTAGATGCCATTTCTTTAATCTTGTCTTCCACTTCAATTCTCGTATTCCTAGCTATCCTCACGTCTCGTTATGCACAAGAGGATTTCCTAGAGTCGTTACCCAAAAAGCTTTTAGTTGGTCTATCGATGCTTTTTCTTTCCATAGTCACCATGATGATTTCTTTTAGTGTTAGTTTTTTTGTGATATACCGTCATAAGTTTATCGCGGTAGCGATATTTATTAGCGTGGTTGCCATAATACCTATTGTTTCGTATGCGCAACTACAGTACCCTCTTTTGAAAGATGTGTTTCGCTCAACGTATGGTTCGAGGTATCTCTTTGATCCCAAGAAACAAATGCTTTATTATCAAAATCCGAGGTTGTAGTTGTTTTTGTTGTTGTTGTATGATTGGTTTTGATTTGAAGGTGTATATAAAGATTTGTTTTAGGAACATGTACTGAAACTTATTTTGCTATTAAAGTTTATAGTTCGATTCTTTCATGTAAACTCTAGATACATTTCACGTTATTTGGTTTAGTTCTTTGAATTATGAATTCAACTTATTGATCGTTTCCAATAGAGTTTCACACCTGGGTTGTCCTTCCAGGCTTTATGGGCCGATTGAATCGAGGGGTTTTTTTTGGATTGAACCAGCACTTTTTTTTTTCTATCTTTTTTAGAAATATTGAAATTGGTTTTTGTCTTTTTTTTTTTACCATCTTATAACGTGAAGATCAATATTTGAATTTGAACAACTTACACATAGAAACCTTATTCAAAAATATTCAAGTGTACATCTATCGAATTCTTAATTTAAATAACTTGACTATCAGTATTTCAAAAAACTTAAAGGTAATAAATTTTAGAAACGTAGAAATTCTTAAAAATTTGACTTTGTAATTGATAATACTCAATATAAAGTACATTTAACATTAAAAACAAAATCAAAATTGGACAAAATGGAGACCGATGATCCTTTCTTTCGAACCCATAGAGACGTTCAACCTATACCAGGTTTTTTTGGACTACCCACCCTGATTATTTGCACCTAGTTAAGGTCCTTGCTAACATCTTGAAAATCATTCTTGATTATTCGCACCTAGTTAAGGTCCTTGCTCACATCTTGAAAATCAACCCTGATTATTTTTGGACTACCCACCCTGATTATTTGCACCTAGTTAACCGGATAACTTGAAAATCAACACAAAAATTATCAACCCTAAAAAAAATTAAAAAAACATAATGTTTGGTGTAGGAACAAATAATAAATTGTAAAAAAAAAAAAAAAAAACAAAAAGAAAACTCGGCGCCTTTCCCCTTGTCATTTACCCGGGGATCTAAAACGAAACCCAAAAATACTCGTTTTGGCTTGTTCGGTTTGAACCTTCTGCTGCATTTCGTCGAACCTGCGTGTTTTCCTGTTCCGATGACGAGCGAGGAGCTCCATAAATCGCGCAAGTTGCGTCGATTATTATTCTTCATCTTCTACAAGCCTTCTTGTTTCAGTCATTGGCGAAGCTTCTCTTCTTCGTTTTCTGATTATCTACTTCTAGTCCTGTAATGCAACTGATTTTCTCCTTCTTCTTCCTCAAATCCTCTAATTCCAGCTTTTCGTGAAGCTTTTTTGTTTGATTATTGACTTCTTATTTTGTAGTGAGACTCGAATCATCGCAAGACCATCAAAGCGGCAGATATATACCGTATTTTCGCAAGGTATGTTTTCATGGCGGTAATTTCGTGTTCCTGAATCTAAATTTTGATTGAATGTTTGATTATTGACTTCTTAATGAATGAAGAGAATGTATTAAATTCAGCGATTTTAACCTAATTTGGAGTTAGGATGAGTAGTAGGTTTAATTTATGGTCATGAACAATTGCTAGTTCGTTGTTCATATGCCTAATGCATCGATTGTTAATTGTTAATTTGTGCAATATCGTTGAAGGGAAAGTAGTAGCATTTTTAAGCTACGGCTAGTGCTACGTGTTAATACAGTTGAACAAACAACCGTAAACGACGTCGTACCCACTTCAGATTAAGTCGACTGCTACTTTTCTCGGTTTCTAAATTTGAAGTTAAAAGTTGCCTCCTTTAACTAAATTGTTGTGAATCCAAGTCGAACATTAGGATCTGATAGATAATCAGGTTGTAGATTCGGATTCGGATTCCGTAGATACTTTTGTACTTGAATATTGTTATTGTGAAGTATCTTATAAAATTATAAAAAATTGTTTTTAAAGGATTGATACCATAAAAGCAAATTCTTTCATTATCGACACTAAATACTATTGACATAACAGTATAATTTGAATATTTAGAAGGTTTTGACAAATATGAAATAAATAAATATTTATATATTACATTTTTCTTACTGATATTTTGAATTGATAAAAAAAAAATAAAAAAATGTTGTATGTTTTTTTTAAATCAATCCTAAAAGACCTTTTTGGATGGAGAAGTATTCAATAATACAAAAATATCGATCATTATTTATAAGTTTTTTATAATGTCTGTCGTTAAAGAATATTCATGTAATATTGAAATATATGTGTTAAAATATATACTTTTTATATTTAGAGAATATATTGGAAAAGGTATTGCGACAAAACGCGTACCTAGTCTTATTTTATTAATATTACATCCCTTCAATTCTCCCATTCACATATGTTTGTCTTTATTTTTAAATATCATAACTTTATCCTTAGGCAATACTTTAGCACTCGTCTAGTTTATATCTTTCGAAAAAATCAACCGTACAGAATAACAAAATATTTAGATCATTTCTCATTTGAATCAATATATTTTTTAGGTAAAAATATCAGATTCTTCGTGGTGGTGCATTTGCCAATTCTGATCGAATGTCCTATTTGAATGAATGAATAAAATTATTCAATTATGCAATTTCAACCTGAACTGGATTTATTTTTTTGGTAAAGAGGACGGCACCTCTGGCAAATTTTATTAATAAAAAGAATAAATACAATTTGAGGCTGGGGACTCCCCACCTAAGGAAAAACAAAAAATCCATTGGGACAGGCCCCAAAGGACAACAAGGCTAAACTAGGAACCATAACAATAAATGGAACCAGAAAACATACAGGAAACATAAAGGATAACAACCTGCAAAAAACAAACCAAACAAGCAGAGACATATATAGAAGAAAAGAGGATAACAAAGAATTTAGGTGAGGGCCCATATCCTTTTAGCCAAATTAACATTAGTGCAAGGTTTCATAGATAGACTCAACAATCTACAACGGACATCATCCTTTACACAATTCACCACTGCATGATACGATCTTTTTTTATTTTTGAAAATCCGGAAATTTCTTTCTTGCCAAATGTGGTAAACAGCTCCAGCAAGCACAAGTCTTCGAGTGATTGACCAAATAGTCTTACTCTTAGATATGGGGTTGAGAAGATTAATGATATCGGACTAGCTATCAGTGGGGGACGAGAGATTCATGACATGTTGAAGGTCATGCCAAACCATCGAAGGGAAAGAACATTCAAAGAAGAGATGGGTAAGGGAATCCGAACAATCCTCGCAGAAGGCACATTTGAGATTGGAGTTAGGGTCCCAGATTTTGATTTTATCATGAGTATTTAGACGATTTTTAAGAGCAACCCAGAGAATGAAAGCATGTCTAGGAATGTTCTGGGAGAACCAAACAAGATGATACCAATAGACAGGCTGGGTTGAGCACTAGGTGTAATATATATTTCCAATTGTTTGATTGTTCAAATTCTCAGTCTATCAATTGTTAATCGTCCATTTGTGCAATAAAATTGAAGGGAAAGTAAAGAGAAATTGGTATAGATTTTAGTTGATGTAGCATTTTTTGTAGAGCTCTCATGGGCCTTGGAAGTTAGAACTATGAAATTGGCATGTTATGATTTCAGTGATTAATGCTATCACTATGCAGGACAATGAGCACCCTGACAACCAGCTTAGTTCCAATAGCTGAACTGAATGACATAATCCAGCATCCACAACCACAAGATGATGAACTGCCGCCTCAAGAGGATGCACCGCCGCCACAAAAGGATGGTCCACCGTCACAAGAGGGTGCACTGCCGCCACAAGAGGATGGTCTGCAGCAACAAGAGGATGCACCACCGCCACAAGACGATGGTCCGCCGCCGCAAGATGATGTACTGCCGCGACAAGAGGATGGTCCCCCGCCACAAGAGGATGGTCCGCCGGCGGTAGAGGATGCAGTACCACCGCCACAAGTGGATGGTCTGCCGCCACAAGAGGATGGTCTGCAGCAACAAGAGGATGCACTACCGCCACAAGAGGATGATCCACCACCACAAGAGGATTTACCTTCGCCACAAGTGGATGGACCGCCGCCGCAAGAGGATGCAATACCACCGCCACACGTGGATGGTCTGCCGCCACAAGAGGATGCAGTACCACCGCCGCAAGTGGGTGGTCCGCCGCCGCAAGATGATCAACAGCCACGTCATCATCCTGATCAAGTTCTACTTTGTAGTAAGTACTATTACATAAAGATTATTACCACCGAAACTGCCTTGCATGTATTGTGTTTGAAGTACATACTGGACTTTCTTGTAGCAAATATTTCCATGTGCTATTTGCTATTTAAGCATCTTACACTACATTAACTTTAACTTGGAAATACTCAGACGATAGAAGAAGGGACTTTATCGATATCTGTGTTCCTCTATACAACGCATTGACGATAGGAGACTGGCCAGCTGCACGAGTCATCCTTACCGGTCGCCCAAATCTATTACGTTCTTGTATCACTGAAAATTTTGAAACAGCACTTCATGTTGTAGCATCAGCTCAAAGCAACACCGAAAGCATCAACTTCGTGCGAGATCTTGTGAATATGATGAACCCGGCGGACTTGCTACTTGTGAATAGAAACGGAAACACTGCCGTTTCTTTAGCAGCCGCATCTGGAAATGTCGATATTGCTCGAATTATGGTGATGGGGAATAGGGTCCTACCTACAATCCCTAACGACCTTGAAATGATGCCTTTATATATTGCTGTATTATTCAGAAACCTTGAAATGGTGGATTTTCTTTATAAAGAGTCCCAGGAAATGCGTGGTCGTGGTTGGACACCCAGGAATAGGAGTTGGGTTTTCGAAAAATCTGTAGAGTTTGAGAACTTCGGTAAGTATTTTTGTCAGTAGCTGTTGCACATAGATTCCGTTATTAACTTATTTTCAAATATTATTTTTGCAGATTTGGCACTACGAATATTGGACATCCACCCACTGCTTGCTGCAAATGGGAATGCACTATGTGCTTTGGCTCGAAATCCTTCTGTATTCAATGAAATAAAACCAAATTTTTTCCGGAGAATCGTCAATTCAAGTATTCTTCATTCTACATTTTGTTATAATATATCATATGGTCTTGTTCATGAACTTTTCGCTGATCATCTGGTTGGTTTCTTATTTTTTCAGTCTTGTGCTCCAATGTGGAATCCGTGGAGAGTAAAGCCATGGAATTATTAAGAAGGATTTGGACAAGTATTGAGGAAAAGCCCAAGCATGAAATAAATGGAATACTCAGAGGCAACCCCGTTGTTATAAATGGACTACAAACATACCCCTCTCGGATACTTTTTGTTGCTGCAGAAGAGGGCAACACTAAGTTTTTAGCTGAGTTGATTCGTAGATATCCTGATCTTATATGGAAGCAAAATGATGATGGGCTAAGTATTTTTCACGTTGCGGTCCTTCATCTTCATGAGAGTATCTATAATCTATTATACGAGATAGGCTCAATGAAGGGTTTGATAATACCTTTGAAAGATAGAGAAAAAAATAATATGTTGCATTTGGTAGGAAAGAAGCCAGAGAAAAGCAAGCTTCGAGGTGTGTCTGGGGTAGCTTTCCAGATGCAACGTAAATTATTATGGTTTAAGGTACATCATTCTTTTCATTCTTCAAGCATAATGCAAAAAATAGAGACGCACTTTTATTTATTTGTATATATACTATAGCATTCTACTTTCAATTTTTCTATTCAATCAGTGTCTTTTAAAACTTTTTTCTTAATCATGCATTGTACACTGAAAATTCTACCTATGACATTATACTTTCAATTTTTTTTCTTCTTATTCTTATGACATTATAAGTTTTTCAAAGTACATGTACATGAACGGATTAAATGATAAACAAATCAATCAAAGTGCGCTTTTATTTAATGATCTCATATGTTTGGGTTGTAGGAAGTACAGTCTATGATTCCTCCTGATTATAGACAACGAAAGAACAATGATGGATTAACACCATATCAACTGTTCACCGAAAACCACAAAGATTTAGTTAGCGAAGCTGAGAAATGGATGAAAGGAACCGCTAGTAAATGCATGGTGGCTGCCGCACTAATAGCCACCGTAGTATTTGCAGTGGCTTATACAATTCCGGGTGGCTACGAACAAATCGACAAACAAAAAGAGGGCTTTCCTGTGTTCCTTCACAACGCACCTTTCCTTGTATTTGTGGTGTTTGATGCCATTTCTTTAATCTTGTCTTCCACTTCAATCCTCATGTTTCTATCGATCCTCACATCTCGTTACGCTCAAGAGGATTTCATGAAATCATTACCCACATACCTCATGGTAGGTCTAATATTGCTTTTCCTCTCCATAGTCACCATGATGATTTCGTTTAGTGTCAGCTTTTTCGTGATATATCGTGGCAAGTTTATCCCGATAGCAATCGTTGTTAGTGCAGCTGCTCTTGTACCTATCGCTGTGTATGTTGTTCTACAATATCCTCTTTTGAAGGATGTGTATCGTTCAACATATGGTTCCAGGTATCTCTTTAAGCCTAAGAAACGAATGATTTATTATCAGAATCCAAGGGTCTAGTAATCTAGTTGTTGTTGTGATATATTGGTTCTGAACTTCTTGTTCCTTTTATGTATTTTGTTTCAAGAACATGTAGTTTATTCTTAAAGTTTATATGTACAGCTCTTTCCTTTCACATTATTTGTTTTCCTATCTGCCAAAAAGATCATTCATCTAGTAAGTTTTGAATTTTAGAATGTTCGGTTTGAATGAGTTGATTTACTATTGTTCACTGTCAATTTATATGAGATCTTCACAACAAAACTTGTCGGAAAGGCGAAGATAGTTAAGTGGTTTTTATTTTGATTAATTACTTTATCTAACACGAATTTTAAGAATATGGAAGTTGGTAATAGAACTGGAAGCATGGGTGGTATACCCATGTAATCTCCTGTAAAAGAGAGACAAAGGGGTATGACACCCGATATTTTATCCTAAAATATCCGGATTTTCTGATATAATAGTTGGAGTTGCACATAGGAAACACATTTAAAAAAACTAAAGTCGTATAGCCATTTTAATTCTAGATGTTAAAGTATATCCAACCTCATATAAAACTCAAATTTACATTAAATGTGGGTTAGATACTACTAGAATATTAAACTTTGGCAACAAATAATTTCTGTATTGTCAGTGACAAAATTTGAATCTTACGAACTACTGACGAAATTGGTAACACGAACTGCTTCATCAGAAAAGTGTCGGTAACTTTCTAACAAAAAACCGACGGAAAATTAGTTAACATTAAAAATTAATTATTTTTCGGAATAACGTTGAAAAATGAAAGAATGGGACTTACATCGTATTAAGATATGGAAAATATATTTTATATCTAAACAGCATAATATATTTGTGAGCATAAATATCTTCTTTTCATTTGAGTTGTGGGTCATAAAAAAATGATGCAATTGTGTCATGAATATCTTTCCTAATATTATCATTAACACGATGTAGTAACAGGTCATAAACATCGTTTTATGTTTAAAAAAGAGAAATGATGATATTTTTTCTCTTGCTTATAAATTACCCAATAATTTAGGAAACCAATCATAATATTAACAATATTATTGATCACGAATTACAACGAAGTTAAATGTGCGATCCCATAAGCAACAACTTTTAAAAATAGATACATAATCATCACCCTGATGGCTTAGTGGATAAGGCTTTGGACTATTTCTCTTCCCCCATAAAGAGGTTTCAAGTTCTAATCCCACTCCCTCCCTTTCCCCATAGGGAGTGTTAGGTTTCAATCAGGGGATGACCACTGGCCACATCTCTACCCCCGTAGGTGATTGACCCGGACCACCCTGCTGCCAGGTGTGCGTGGGCCCCGAGGTTGCTTCATCAGGGTCATCCAAATGATGGGTCGGGTGGGGTCCTCGGTTATCAAAAAAAAAAAAAAAAAAAAAAAGATACATAAAATAAAAAATTCAATACATACCATTAAGAAGTTAAGAATCATCTTGTTCTTGAATCTTATATCTGAAGTTTAGAAAGCCCGTCAAGCTTCTTAATTCAGTAGTTTGAAGAGTCCAGAGCACCGATTCAATCAATTATATTTAGATTAGATTTAATAGATTGGGCTTAATAAATTGGAACAGTTTAATAGGTTGAGAAGGTGGGCTTTACTCTTTAGATGGTATGATGGGCTTTAGTGGGTTTAAAAGAAAAAATCAAAAAATATACATGGGTGGGAGTCCAACTTTGGAATGTGGACCTGACTGAAGTTTCATATATTCAACATTTTGAGCTTACAGTCTTACACAAACTATGGATGGTTATGAAAGTGCACTACATTTCAATTTTTATTTTCCTTTCAAGTATTTGTTTTCTACGAATTTTCAATATATTATAGTTGCATTATAATCATAGCTTGATGTCTTTGTGAATGTCATCGAAGCATTATATTGTATACTTCATAGTTCATACTCACATATGCTTTCGCGGATACAATTTCTAAATGTAAGTAACTCTAAGGCATCAATTTTCAACAAATTACCTAAAAAACCAAGTTGGGTTATATTTAGCATCTTACAAAACATGTATAACATTTCATAAGATGTATCCACTTGTTTATAACATTTTCATATAAAAAGATGGAACATGTATAAGAATGAGAAAGATCTAACATGTGCTTGCATAGAAAGTGTGTCGTTGCAATGGTTATTACTATTTTTTGGGTGTTGTGGAAAATTCGTAACAATCAGTTTTTTGAATTGTCAAAACCAAAGAAATCGGACATTCTCGATGGCATTGTTTCTAGTTCATTTTTTGAATTTGTAATCCACGATATTATCAGAATCAAAGAGAAAGAGAGAAATGATCCTTGCTCATTTCATTGAAATCAAAATCAAGTTACAAACTAGAACCTAATAGCGTTTATATACAGCCTAACTACTTACAACGACGTAACTAACAACGGTGTAACAGACTCCTGCGTATTTACAGTTTTACACCCTCAACTATGTACAAACTTACAGAAATGGAATAAATACAAAATCCTCCCCTCAAGATGAGCCACTGAAAATGTTTTTCAGTGCCATCTTGGACATGATAGGAACAATCTTATGGCGAGGTAAAGACTTCGTAAAGATGTTAGCAAGTTGATGAGTTGTTCGAATTGGCATGAGCTTGATTGTTCGATCAATGATGCGATCTCTAATGAAGTGGCTATCGATTTCAATATGCTTCGTATGTTCATGAAAGACAGGGTTAGAAGCTAACTTCACAGCAGATTCATTGTCACAAAATAATAAAGTTGGTTCAGTATGATGAATACCAAAGTTACCAAGAAGATGATGCAACCAAAGAATCCCAGTGGTGGTCATGGCTAGAACTCTATATTCTGCTTCAGTTGAACTTCGTGAAACAATACTTTGCTTCTTGGATTTCCACGAAATCATTGAGTCCCCCAAATATTGAACCCAAGAACCGATCTGCGTGTATCAAGGCATCCTGCCCAATCTGAATCAGTAAAAGCACGAATCTTTAATGAAGAGTTTGCAGATAAGAAAAACCCTTGACCAGGATTCAATTTCAGGTACTTCAATAGATGATTAGCAGCTTGCAGATGTGGCATTCTAGGATTGGTGACAAACTGACTTAGACGATTTACAGCATAAGTAATGTCTGATCTAGTGATGTTTAAGTACATAAGGCGCCCAATTAATCCTCTATATTTGGCTGGATCATGTAAAGGAGCACCATCAAAATTAGATGCTTTACATGAAGGATCCATGGGATATTATGCAGGTTTGATGCAAGAAAACCTGTGTCTTCAAGTAGATTAAGAGTGTACTGTCTTTGGGATATGAAGATTCCTTCATCGGATCTTGTAATTTCTAAACCCAATAAATGTTGCAATTTTCCCAAATATTTCAACTTAAATTCTTTACTCAATGCATCTTTAATGAGGTTGATATGATGAAGTGAAGCTCCAGTCAGAATAATATCATCCACGTAAACCAATAATGCAACATATGTTGCACCTTCTCCTTTGAAAAACAAGGAATAATCTGCTTTTGATTGCTGAAATCCTTGAGAAAGAAGAAAGGAGGAAAATTTTGAGTACCATTGTCTAGATGCTTGCCTTAATCCATACAAGGATTTCTGTAATTTGCATACTAGATTCTTTTCATGGGCTAAATTGTTCTTATGAAGATTAGTATACCCTTGTGGAATCTTCATATAGACTTCTTCTTCTAAGTCTCCATTCAGAAATGCATTGTTCACATCGATTTGAACAAGTGGCCAATGATATTTTGCAGCAAGGGTGAGAAGGATTTTGACTGTAACCATTTTACCTACAGGAGAATAAGTGTCTAAAAAATCAATTCCCTCTTGTTGATTAAACCCTTTAGCTACCAACCTTGCCTTGTACCTTTCAATACTACCATCAGAATTTCTTTTAATTTCATATACCCATTTTGCCCCTAGAGCTTTTCTCCCTTTAAGTAAAGGAACAATAGACCAAGTTCTATTTGCCTCTAAAGCATTAAGTTCCTCATTCATGGCTTGAATCCAGTGAGTTGGTTTAACAGCTTCTTCAAAGTTAATTGGTTCACTTTCAGTAGAAAGGGAGATGGTAAAAGTTTTGTATGTAGGAGACAATTTTGAATAAGAAAGAATGTCAGACAAGGGGTATCTTGGTAATTTTTGTTGAGAACATGATTGAGACTCATTGAGAAGATTACAATGATAATCTTTCAAGTATGATGGACGTTTAGTGTTTCTGTGGGGTCTATGATTATGAATTTGTGGATATGCATCAGGTATAGGAGATTGAGGTGGTGTCGGAAGGGGTGATGGATGTAGTTGAGGTGGTGATGAAAGAGGAGACTGTGATGATTGATAGTTTGAATCAGGGTTAATATTGGAATCATCTGAATTTTCAGAACAATCAACTTGTGGAAGCACAACTTTGATGAAGGGATCCATTTGCCCTTTATGAGAAGATTGTTGAAAAGGAAAGACATCTTCATGAAACACCACATCTCTTGAGAAGAAAATCTCCTTAGTTTCTATATCTAAAAATTTGTAAGATTTCATTCCCACCGAATAACCAATGAAAACACTACACCTGGCTCTTGGAGTAAACTTATTTCTGTGACTTGGAAGTGTAGAAGCAAATGCAAGACAACCAAAAACCTTGAATCTTGAATAATCAGGTGTTTCATTAAACAATTTTTGAAAAGGAGTCTGATTTTGTAAAATTTTGGAAAGGGTTCTATTAATGAGAAAAGTAGCACAATTAAGGCATTCAGACCAATATACATTTGGTACATTTGACTGAAAAAAAAGCTCTTGCCACATTCAATAGATGTTGATGTTTCCTTTCCACCACAGAATTCTGTTATGGTCTCTCAACACAAGAATATTGGTGAATCACACCTTGTTCTTTGAAGAATTCAGTATATGCCAACTCTTTTGCATTATCAGACCTGAACTGTTTAATCTTGATGTCAAATTGAGTGACAATCATAGAAAAGAACCCTGGGATAATTTCTTTAACTTGAGACTTATGTCTTATCAAGTAAGTCCAAGTAAATCTTGTACAATCATCTACAATTGTAACAAAATATCCATTTCCTTTCAAATCAGGTAAATGGTATGGTCCCCATATATCACAATGTATAAATTCAAAAGGATTTTGAGCAACATGACTGTTAGAAACAAAAGACAATCTTTTCTGTTTTGCTAAAGGACAAACAGTAAAACTTGATTATTTGGTTCTTTATTGAAGTTCAAACAACTACTTAAACATTTCAATTTCTCATCAGATGGATGCCCAAATCTAGCATGCCATTGTTGAAGAGTAACAACAGCATTAATTTGCACTTGACCTTTTTGAATTTCTTGAACATCTTGAAGAACATACTGTCCATTCTCAACTCTAGCAATGCCAATCCGCTTCTTGTTCAAAATCTGTTTGACAAGAGCATAATCATGGTAAAAACTTGCCTTAAGTGTCCTTTTACTAACCAACTGTGACACTGAAACCAAATTAAGCTCAAACTGTGGCACATATAGAACATTCTTAAGGGTAATATGATCATTTATACGAATCTTCCCTGTGTATTAAACTGTAATCAACAATTGATTCGGTAATCTAACTCTTGTTCCATGAACAGTCCTTAAGCATGTAAACATGTTCTTATTATTGCATATGTGCCTAGTTGCTCCAGTATATAAAATCCAAATATTTGATTGATATTTACCAGATGAGAGAGTAAGGACATAGTGATGTTTATTACCTTTATCAGTGGAGACTGAAATAGAGTTTGTGGCATTTGTAGAAGCAAGTTGGCCAGTCAAAAGAGCAATAAATTGTTGACATTGTTGATTGGTTAGGTTTGTGATTGGCTCAACATCAGGACCACTGTCATTAGCAGAAACAGCATTAGCTCGATTATGAGGTTGATTTGAATTTTGATTGGAACCATAACCAGGTGGATAACCATGTAATTTGTAACACTTATCAACAGTGTGACCAACTCTATTGCAGTGAGAACATGTAGGTCGATTCTTTTTCTGATTATTGAAATTGTTGTTATTACTGAAATTCTTCTTTTGATTATTGAAGTTACTCTGAACATGAAAAGCAACTGGAGTAGATTGAATCGAAGAATTGTTTATCTCATGTTGACGTTATTCTTGAATAACAAGAGAGAAGATCTTGTTTACAGATGGAAGAGGATCCATGAGCAAAATCTGTCCCCTGATCTGATTGTACTTCTCATTTAGTCCCATAAGAAATGACATAGTCTGTTCAACCTCTTTTGCTCCTCCGCATGTGCATAGACCACAAGTACAATGCGTATTAAAATTGGAGAGTTCTTCCCAAATAGTCTTCAATTTGGTAAAATAATTGCTTACTGATTCTTCACCTTGAACATTATTCATAAGATCTCGTTTAATTTGAAACACACGAGGTCCATTGCTTTGTTGAAATCTTTCCTTCAATGCACTCCAGATAGCTGAAGCAGTTTTCAGGTAAATCACCGAAGCAGAGATTTCTTTTGAAATTGAATTCAAAAGCCAAGAGATGACGATATTATTGTTACGACACCAGGACTTGTAATTTGAATATGTGATTGGAGGTTGCTGAATATCGCCATTAACAAACTCAAGTTTGTTCTTGACAAAGAGAGAAATGATCATAGATCTAGACCATGAGGCATAATTTTCACCCGTAAGAACTTGCGAGACCATCACGGATCCAGGCGAATCAGAGTGATGAAGGAAATACGGATCATTTGAAGAAGATCCGTTATTCTCAACATTTGGAGTTGTAACTGGAACTTCATCGAATCCAGACATTTTCCACAAACAAAATCTTTACAGAGTGTAAAGATAAGACGAAAGAAAAATGAAGAAGAAGGAAACAAATCACAACAGTGAAATTGAAATCATGCCATGAAAGAAATTGCGGAAGCTTGAATTATAGCTCTGATACCATATTATCAGAATCAAAGAGAAAGAGAGAAATGATCCTTGCTCATTTCATTGAAATCAAATCAAGTTACAAAAGTAGAACCTAATAGCGTTTACATACAACCTAACTACTTACAACGACGTAACTAACAACGGTGTAACAGACTCCTGCGTATTTACAGTTTTACACCCTCAACTATATACAAACTTACAGAAATGGAATAAATACAAAACACGAAAAAAATGCAAGATGAATTCGTAACAATCCTTTTGCTATTGTTTCTTCGTAATCTGTGATCATATACTCTTATTTTTATTTCTAACTCGTCGCTAGATTTTTAATATTTCTCTGCCGATTTAAAAAAAAAAGTATATAACATTTCCCAAGGTGTATCTATGTGTTTATAATATTCTAAATCAATTCCTTAGAAAAACTAATAATATAGTTTTATAATCATAATGAATATATTAAGTTTCTTGGTTTGATTAGTGAAGGGTCGAAATTTTCTAGAGTTTCGTCGTGTATTGTTGGATCTGTCAATGTGCCTCACTCTTACCTTAGAAAACTAGTTGGTGATTTACTCTTATTCTTTTCTTTGGTATACAAATAGGAAAATGTAAGATTAAAATCAAATAGATTTTGTGGTTACAAAATCCTATCACGGATATCCTTATGTAAGTGTAATTTTTGATAGCTCCTTCTAGTATTAATAAGATCCAGTTGTTTGAAAAAATAATGATTGTATTAAGTATATATAAATGAACTTATTTTTATTCATATTCCATTTTGACACGTCCTAATTACCGTTCATTTTGTCACACCAATATAAATCTTTATAGATTTGGATAACACATATGTTGCCAACTAGAAATCTCAAAATTGGATCGAACTCTTTTTATAGCCCTAATATATTATGTATACCTCCTATTTATGTAGACCGGCTTGATAATCACACAAATATAAATTGGCAAACTCTATGTTAGGAAAGATTAATGTTTCTTATAATGCTTGTTTATAATATTAACCATCTTGATTTCAAGAACTCTTATCCATGTGATAATATGTAATTATAGATGGCAATTTGAACACATCTACGGTTTTATATGTCAATTGTTGAGTTGTGCAAGTTGATTGCTTTCGGTCTATATAAAATATTGTGGTTGAAATATAATACATGTCAGTTTTAGGATTGAAATTAAATACCTAGCTTTTCAGAATCCTAATATAATTGTAAATTTCATTCGCAAGGGCAAACCCAGGGGCTTCCTGGTGGCACATTCTACCCTTCAATTTTTCCGACATAGTGTAAAATGTTTTGGAAAAGTTTTGGCGTAGTGTAAATTTTCATTATGTTACCCCTAGAATCATATGTGCTGTCTTTAAGGTTTCCTTTTGGGTTCGCCAATGTTAATTCATGTAAGAACGTAACACAATTATCTTACTTTTGTGAACCATGTAAATTTTTTAAACTATTTATCTCTATTTGCATCTTTAATTAAATGTTTATGGTAGGAAACCTAATAGATTGGGCTCTACTTTATGAATATCAAATTAAAGTTGTTAAATTAATAGATTTACTTCAAACTGAAACACACAAAAATGGATCAAAAGTGATATGTAGTATTCAAGCAAAAGTGATATGTAGTATTCAAGCACACAATACACTACAAATAGTCGTATATAAATAAATTAGATTAGGGTTAATAACATAAAAACCACTGTATTTTGGCTAAAATTCTGGTTTAACCACAATATTTTTTTTGTTCCACTAAAACCACTTATACTTTCAAAGAATTTCATAGTGACCACTAATCGTTTTATTTTATAGCTTTTAATGATTATTTCATCGAAAGATTATGTGAAAAGTTTTATATCGACATTTGAAGCAAATATTGTAACTTCATTTTAGTGAAAATGATACATAAAGTTATCTACATGCGATTTTTGGCTTTATAAGTGCAACTCTTCGGCCACGTTGTGAATGCATCGGGTCCACTAAATTTTGAATGCGACGGGGGTAATGATTGTTCCGAGTTGGTGGCATACAATCATGACTTTTATTTGTTATAGTGGTTGCAATGACTATTTTTGAAAATATGAGCAGTTTTTACGATTTTTTTTGAAAGTATGAGTCGTTTTTTTAGAACAAAAAATATAGTGCTTAAACCAGATTTTGTCTAAAATATAGTGGTCTTTTACATGAACGTTTCGCTGATCATCTGTTTGGTTTCTTATTTTTCAGTCTTGTGCTCCAATGTGTAATACGTGGAGTGTAAAGCCATGGAATTATTAAGAAGGATTTGGACAAGTATTGAGGAAAATCCCAAGCAAGAAATAGATAGAATACTCAGAGGCAACCCCGTTGATGTACATGGACGACCAACATACCGCTCTCGGATACTTTTTGTTGCTGCAGAAGAAGGTAACACTAAATTTTTAGCCGAGTTGATTCGTAGATATCATGATCTTGTATTGAAGCAAAATGATGATGGGCTAAGTATTTTTCACGTTGTTGTCTCTCATTTTCATGAGAGTATCTATAATCTATTATACGATATAGGCTCAATGAAGGGTTTGATAATACCTTTGAAAGATAAAGAAAAAAAACTAATATGTTGCATTTGGTAGGAAAGAAGCCAGAGAAAAACAAGCTTCAAGGTGTGTCAGGGGTAGCTTTCCAGATGCAACGTAAATTATTATGGTTTAAGGTACATCATTCTCTTCAAGCATAATGCAAAAAATAGAGACGCACTTTTACTTATTTGTATATATATTATAGCATTCTACTTTCATTTTTTCTATTCAATCAGTGTCTTCTAAAAGTTTTTTCTTAATCATGCATTGTACACCAAAAATTCTACCTATGGCATTATACTTTCAATTTTTTTTTCCTTCTTATTCTACCCACTTATGACATCATAAGTTTTTCAAAGTACAGTGATGTGCATGAACATATTAAACGATAAAAACAAATCAATCAAAGTGCGGTTTTATTTGATGATCTCATATGTTTGGATTGTAGGAAGTACAGTTTATGATCCCTCTTGATTACAAACAACGAAAGAACAATAGTGGATTAACACCATATCAATTGTTCACCGAAAACCACAAAATTTAGTTACCGAAGCTGAGAAATGGATAAAAGGAACCGCTAGTAAATGCATGGTGGCTGCCGAACTAATAGCCACTGTGTATTTGCAGTGGCTTATACAATTCCGGGTGGTTACGAACAAATCGACAAACAAAAAGAGGGCTTTCCTGTGTTCCTTAACAACGCACCTTTCCTTGTATTTGTGGTGTTTGATGCCATTTCTTTAATCTTGTCTTCCACTTCAATCCTCATGTTTCTATCGATCCTCACATCTCGTTACGCTCAAGAGGATTTCATGAAATCATTACCCACATACCTCATGGTAGGTCTAATATTGCTTTTCCTCTCCATAGTCACCATGATGATTTCGTTTAGTGACAGCTTTTTCGTGATATATCGTGGCAGGTTTATCCCAATAGCAATCGTTGCTAGTGCAGCTGCCCTTATACCTATCGTTGTGTATGTTATTCTACAATATCCTCTTTTGAAGGATGTGTATTGCTCAACATAGGGGTGCAAATGAGCCGAGCCGGCTCGTGAGCTACCCGGGACCGGCTCAATAAAAGCTCGGCTCGAGACCGATTTTAAACGAGCCCGAGCCAAGCCCGAGCTTAAATATAAGGCTCGTTTATTAAACGAGCCCGAGCCGAGCCTGTGTCACCAAGCTCGATTAGGCTCGCGAGCCCTAAACGAGCCTATATATATATATAATATAATATAATATTATATATATATATATATATATATATATATATATATATATATATATATATATATATATATATATATATATATATATATATATATAAATTAAAACGTATTTAATCATTAGAGTAAACGAGCTTCTTAACGAGCTCGAGCCGAGCTTAAGCTCATTTAGGCTTGTAAATAATTAAACGAGCCGAGCCCGAGCCCGAGCCGAGCCTGTATATTTCTTAACGAGCCCGAGCCGAGCTTGGGTTCATAAAGCTCGTAACGAGCCGAGCCCGAGCCGAGCCCTGTATATTTCTTAACGAGCCCGAGCCGAGCTTGGCCAGGCTCGGGCTCGGCTCGGCTCGTTTGCACCCCTAGCTCAACATATGGTTCCAGATATCTCTTTAAGCCTAAGAAACGAATGATTTATTATCAGAATCCAAGGGTCTAGTAATCTAGTTGTTGCTGTGATGTATTGTTTCTGAACTTGTTGTTCCTTTTATGTATTTTGTTTCAAGAACATGTTTATTCTTAAAGTTTGTATGTATCACTCTTTCCTTTCACATTATTTATTTCAGTTCTTTGGTCTATGAACTTGACGACGTTGTGGAAATTTCAAGGATATATTTTGTTAAGGTTGAAGTTTGCATAACCTGCCTAAATAGAATACAAAAATGGTATGATTTATTTGAGTTTCGTCGTTGGAGGCAAAAGTCTAAAAATATAAAGTAGAGGACCTAAGTAAATAACTAAAAGCTTGGAAATTTGAAAAGGGAAAACACGGTTTCCTGAGTAAAACTTAATCTTCCCAACCAACTCCAAAATCTAATTGAGATAGCTCGTAAATGTATTTGTGACTTGCAGCACTTAAATCCCAACAGAGAATTCGGAAACCGCACAACAGAAAAATCAATCGTGAGAGATTGATATAGAAACAAAAGCGTATATAGGGTCACGTGGGTTTTGGGGTAAACTTTTGGTACCAAAGTTTGTTTATCTGTTTATGAAGGAGTAAATTACACTTTTGGTCCCTGTGGTTGGCAACTTTTTGCAGTTTTAATCTATGTTTCCGATTTGTTTCGTTAGTGGTTCTTACTGAAGGTTTTGATTTCAGATTTGGTCTCTAGCTATTCTTTAACACCGTCAATGCTCTTCTATTAATTGCATATGAATTATTATTCTCAAAATTCATTTTGTATTTTTAGTATTCATAACTAGTTGTATTTCGGAATTTAAGAAAACTTTGGTCATATTGACTTCTTGATTTTCATTTTAACCGTTAGTGTTGACAATTAAGTAGTTGTATTTGGTAGCACAATAGTTGCAAATGACCTAACTTGAGAAGGTTGATGATCCTTATTTCCATGTGGATATTGGTGGATGAGCTCAAGTGAACCTTTTAATTCATTAAGCGGATGTTGCAGGGAAAACAAAAAAGGATAGGCGTAGTTTTTAGATAAAAGCTATTACCGTTACTTACAAAAACCAATGGATGAACAGTAATATTAATATTTTAATTATTTTTTGTATTGTTTATAGACACTATTTAGCGCTTCTAATTACACAACGGGCAGCAGGCTAGCCGGTTTAGCCTTGTATGCGCCTTGCGTTAAAATTGTCGCGTGTTCGATTCTTTCCGTCTATGACTTTTCTTTTTTCCTTTTCCCGGATCTTCTACGGGTTGTGGATCAACCCAATCCGGCCAAAATCTACATCAGCCCACCAACTTTGCCTAATTTATATTTTTAACACCAAAATATTTTATTTTACTAATTTATAGTTTTAACAAATGTTTTTTTGTTGCTATTTTGGTATTCAATTTTTTTCTATTAATAAATTTTCTGTTTCTATTGTAACTTTTTTATTTTAAATTTGAACAAACTTTTAAATTATATTATATTTACTTAACTTTTAATCTTTATTAAAAAGTTTGGTCTCTAATTTTACTTTTCCTTTTTTATGTTTTTGACAAAATCTTTAATTTTCGTATAAATTTGCTTCAAACTTTGCCATTTACTTTTCAAACTTTTTTTTACATTTGACATTTCAAATTCTAATTATACTTTTTTTCAATTAACTTTTAATTTTATTTATCCAGCTTTTACTCTTACGATTATATTGTTTCAAAATTTGTTTTGATTGTTTTATTAATGCAGTCTTCTTCGTATAATTTTTTCATTTTTTCATAGTTTCGTATTTTTAATAATTTTTACTTTTTATAAGAAATGAATGCTGGCAAACTCCATATTCTATGGTATCGGATCCGGAGCTCGAAACTTAAACCAACAAATATTACAATTTTTTAATATGTGTTTATGAAGTTAAATTAAAAAATCACCAATGAAGTTGGGAAACAATTTTTTTAACCTGCAAATGGACTATATACGTGGGGAAGGAAACTTCCTTCATCCGCTTGCTTGTCCCTTCGAACTTGGAACCTGTTAACAAAAAATATTAATCATGTCATCTCTTTTATGTAAAGGACTTAATGGGGATAGAACTTAGGAGATGTTCTTGTTGCCTTAATAAGCTTTATGGGATAAACACCTAATTTCGATAAGTACACATTCATAGGAAAATTAATTAAGGAAAACAAATATAAGAGGAACATCATCTTTTTTGCTTTCTATGTTCTTTTTTCCTTAAGTATAAAAAACAATAATGTTTGTTGACTTTTTGTGTTCTTTTTGCTTTAAGTATAAAAATTCATATATAGCTTAGAGGATTAAGCATTGGCCCCATTAAGTTCATTAATTTAAAAAGAAAAAACATTTTAATCTCATAAACTATAATGGATGTTTATTTTTTACTTAACGAAGCAGCGACTTAATAGTGGGAAATAAGGCTTTTCGCTTTGAATACTAACATTTTACAAATGTATCCTATTATCCAAAAAACATCTCGAAGCATTTTGTAGGTTCAGCGGTCGAGAAATACTTACGGTGTAGGATAAAGAAAATAATACATTAAGGTGGTATGGGGATGAGCACCCCCATAACCTAATAGGCAATCACAGATACATTGGAAAGCTAAAGGGTCAATCAGGGGCGGACCCAGAAAAAATAGACACGAGGGGCACCATTTTTTTTCGACAACTATATCATAATAATTTATCCTGGAAAAGTTCGATAACATTAAAAGTAAATCAAAGTACATTCTAAATTTGACCTCTTCTATCCTTCATTTTCTGAAAACGACTAATTACGTCGTCAGTTTTTACATCTCTGAGTAATTCATTTTCTACACTACAAATCAAAGCATCATTCATAAATTCGTCGCTCATTTTATTATGCAAATCCGTCTTCAAGAGCTTCATTGACGAAAAACATCTTTCAACTGTTGCGGTTGCGACGGGTAAAACCAAAATTAGCTTCACTAACTTGTAGATCAAATCATATGAACGATATTTTTCTGTTTCGACCATCACACGAGCGAGGTCCGAAATTCCCTTCAAGTTAGCAAATTTGGGTTCATTTGTTACACTGTGATAATAGACATTAAGTTAACCAAGAAGATGCTTCCTTTCCGAATCAGTAACATCGTTCTTGTAGATTTAACCTAAATTGAACAACTTTGATTTATCGAATTTAGAAAAAGAATTACAAGGACTCAAAGCCGCCATACATTCTATCAAATTCGTGGTTACAGTTTTTTGAAGTAACGTAATAATCCGTCATATCCACCACTTGAATATCATATTTTTGACAAAACAAAGTAACATCCTTCAAAGTTGAACCAAATCCATCATTTCTCAAATTTTGCAATGCAAGCTTTGTCCCTCTTACTAATGAAGCGGCTTCCAAAATATCTTGATCTTTTCTTTGAAGATGTTTTGATAATGTATTCGTTCGGCCTAAAACTTCCAACATCAAGTGCAAATAAAAGATGTGATACTTGGTCTATCCGCCGGGTCCGAAGGAAGCTCATTTAAATCAATATTTGTTGGAATAGAACCTAATGAAGTATGTGTTGTAGAAGTAGGTTGACTTTGAGGTTGTGTTGGTTGAGGAATTGCATTATTAGATCCTTCACCACTACTACTAACACTATCCAATTTTCTTTTAAAAAGATTGTGAATGGAAGCCTACAAATTGCAAAAAATCAAGTAATCAACACAAAATAAACACAAAATCAACATTTTAAATAGCACAAATTCACTATTTCTTATATTCTTACTTGTTTTTTCATTGTATTTCACTATTTTAGGCACAAATTTTGCACAAAGTCAACAAAAATCTGCACAAAATCAAGAGTTCAACACATTCAACACAAAATTCTGCAAAAAAATCAAAACTTCAACACAAAATTCTGCACAATTTCAAAACTTAAACATCAATTCTGCACAAATTTCGATCAGATAGGAGAAGAGACCCAATTACCCAAATGTCTAATTACCCAACCCAATTGTTATAAATTTAGCCCATTTAGATTTGATAGTTAGCTCAATTTCACTATAAGTCCAAAAAACTAATTTTACAAGATGTTTTATTTTCTAAAACTTTTCTAAATCGAGGAGCACTTATTTCTAAAACAGAAAACTGAGGAGCACCTTTTTTTACACGAGGGACACCTATATATAAAATAAAATAAATTTTTTTACTCTACGGGGTAAAATTTCAGAAGGGACACGGGCACCTCCGGGGTCCTTAATATGTCCGCCCCTGGGGTCAATGGGTTGTTATAGTGACTTTCTATTTTTTACAGATTTATTTATATTTCTAAAATGTAATTTTTTGACATATTAATATTCTATTTTAATAATATATCATTTTTCATATATTTATAATTTTATAAATAAAAAATACTGCATCAACTCAAGTAAACATTATGTTGATTTGATATTATGAACCAAATAGGTGATATATGGTTTTTTTGTGTAACTTTTTATTATATAATAATATTAAATTACATAATAAAATATAAATTAAGTATATGGTTTTTTGTGGGTATAGTTTCTTTCTCAAGAACATGTTATATTACCGTAGAACCGAACTGAGGTCTGAGGGGGAGGGTTGGGTTTAGGGTTTTAGATTTTATGTTTAGGGTTTTAGATCGAAACGTGTTTGTTATATTGTAAATAGGGATGAGCTAAATAAGCATTGAATTGAATCGAAACCGGAACTGCTTGGGTATCGATTATGCAATTCAAATTCGTTTTGGTCAATATGGGCAAATTGGTCTTTTTGACCAAAATGAAATGTTCCATAACTTAAAAAACCATGATCAATGTTATGTTTCTTTTGGAAAAAAAATTTCTTCGGTTTTTATCATTTTTGCTCACATTCATGCCATTTTGACCAAAATGGGATGTTCTGATACTTAAACCAAACAAACTTTAAATCACAAATTCTTCAAGGTTAATCATATAGAAAAAAAAGGCAAGATATGCACATTAATTTTTTTCTACTACTCATGAATCATATTGTTACTATAGGGAAAAAAACAAATTACTTCACAAAAAGGGTTATCAGCCATGAATATAAGTAAATTGGTTTTATAATTAACACAAACTTCATATAATCATATCACTACCACATTATGTTTTGGAATGTGGTATGTTTGAAATTTAAAGACAAAAAGGCGTTACTTCACAAACTCCCTATTATATAACTAACCAATTGTTAACCATTTTGGTGCCTACAAACATTTTTGCATCCTTTCACCATCCAAGGACATTTAGACTAATTGTCAGTAAAATATTATTAAATGACTTTAACCCTTTATTAAGATTAAACAGTCTGAATCGAAGGCTCGAATTCGGTTAAAATTTTAAATGAACTTTTTCTCCTATCCAGCTCAGACTCAATTTGATTTATTCAAAATGTCTTTCCTCATATATTTGAAGGTGTAATCATTTGGCTCCATATACATCATCACCTAAAAATTTAAATTTCAATGTAAAAAATAGAAACCGGTTAGAAATCAAAAGGATGACTGTCAAAATACACATTTACCCACCCAAAAATGTGATTGTAATACGAACAAAAACAAACATACACACACACACACACACACACACACACCAAGACAACTGTTTTTTGTACCCAACCCCTACCCCATACAACCTCACAAATATGTGTATACACATACACTGACACACAAAACCACAAACACACAGTAGGTTGTATCAGAAAGACTAAAATGGAAGTACATTGTATTTAAACGACTAAAATAAAAGCACATTGCATTGAAATGTGGTTTTTTAAACCAACATCAGGTATCGTTTTACACAGAAACTGAGTAGGTTGCATTCTAACGACTAAAATGAAAGTACATTGCATTTACACGACTAAAATGGACTAAAAATGTTAACTCCTTTTAACCAGGTTGCATGCTAAATAGAAATTGAGAAGTAGGTTGCATTAAAACGACTAAAATGAAAGAACATTGCATTATAACGACTAAAAAAAGTACATTGCATTTATACGACTAAAATAGACTAAAAATGTTTATTTATGCAGGTTGCATTTTAAATAGAAACTGAAAAGTAGGTTGTATTAGACAGACTATAATGAAAGTACAATGTAATTAAACGACTAAAATAGACTAAAGATGGTAACTTTTTTAACCATGTTGCATTTTAAACTAAACTGGAAAGTAGGTTCCATCTTGACAACTTTTCTGATCATTGGAGTTTAAATATTTAGACATACAAATCGAACAGAAAGAAACCAAGTAAAAGGTATTAATATGCATACATACACCCAAATATCATATATACTAATTGTTGAGCCAGCAGATCACTTTGGATCAGAAAACAATGTGTGTGGACAGGGAAGCTACTGAGCATTTAGCATCTGTAATTACATGACAATGTTCTTATCGTGGCTGTTCCCATGGCGGTTTTGTAAAGTAGAGAGGTCAACACTTCGGCCAGTGTAGGATTCTTTATAGGTGGTGTAGATCCAGATGACCCCAAAGGTGATCTTGTTCTTGAGTTCACCTAATTTTGTGTTAGGGAAAACAAAATTCCTTGCAATAAGATTACAGGCTCACAGCCATGATTAATAGCCTTAACTTCTGGCCAAATGGAATTGGTTGGGTTGGAACATGTGAAATGAGGATTAAGAGGCAATATGTCGATTATTAGGTATATGCAGAAAAACAGAAACCCAACAGAAAAGTGAAAAAATAAAAAATAAAAAAATTGTAAGAAAAAAAACGAAGTGTTTAGTTTTTTGTTTTTAAAAAATAGAAATTTGATAGGTTGGTTCTCTTTTTTTGTTTAAAACCAAAAATAAAAAACTGAAGCAAACTGTATCTTAACAAGACGTCATGCTGAGTAAATTAAATTTTTGGTCCCTGAGTGTAACTGTTATTTGCAATTTTGGTCACAAAAAGATTTTTCTTGCAATTATGGTCCTTGTTTGAGGTTCTTGTAATGTTTTTGATCCTTGTTACAAGAAATTTTGACTATTTTTGGTCGTTGAGTGTAGCTTATTTTTGCAATTTTGGTCCCAAAACTAGTTATTTTAATTGAACAAGCATCAATAACGTTACAAAAACCTCAAATAAGTACCACAATTGCAAAATAAAACTTTTTGGGAGCAAAACTGATACAATCAACTACACTCAGGGACGAAAATGTAATTTTACTCTTATCATTTTTTGTAACATATATAAGTTCGTTACTTGATTTACTGTTTAATGTATTTTATAGTTTTATTGCACTCCAATTAATTACTTTCCGAAGAAAAAAAGTTGGTTGTTATAAATGAGAAATTTCGATAAGGAGGTTGCTATTCTAAGTACAATAACTATGTAACAGAATGCCAGAATCTAACAAACCTTGGTAGGATCAAACTTAGCTCCAAGGTGACTGAGTTTAGCATGTGCTTCAGTTCCAGAATTTTGCCATGGTAGATGGCTGGTGTGGTTAAATAGCGATCGTGACGTGGGTCGGCTGCACACATCATGTTTTTCCCGTCCCACATTTGTTGGGTGAGTTCAGGGACTGTGAGGGCGCGATATTGTTGGGACCCGTGGGATATGTGAGGTGCGATATTCACTTGCAAGTCTCTTTTGTTCTGCTTCTTCTGTTTTCTTGTTAAGCTTTATTCTTTTTGTCTCCTGTTCTCGTTCATTTGTTTAAAAAATTAAGAAAAAACCATAGTTTATTCAAATAGGAGGAAAAATGCAATTTAGACAAATGAGAAAGGGATGCCATTTCAAGAAGATGGTGTTCTTGTTCTTCCTTGCATTTGTCGATGATGGATTTGCAAGAAAGAATCTTTTTGTGCTCTTTATATATGATGGCTGCCAAGCTTGGCACCATCATTTCATACCTGTAAAACCAATGTCAATTAGTTTCAGGACTTGTAAAAACACAAAAAAGCAGTTAGGGTTTTTTCTCATGGAGAGAGTGAAAAAGAAATAGTGTTTGTGCAATGGTTATTCCTGATGGTGGTGGCGTAGTGAATGGCGTGATACTGGTGATGAAGGGTGGCGGCAGTTTGGACCATTTTAGAGAGACAAAGGACAATGACGACGAATTAGAGAAAAACAGCGATTGCGATTTGGAGTGGTGAGTGGTCTGACGGTCCAGCGAGCAGGATGGAGACGGAGAGGGAATTGCACCCTAGCATTCCATCATGGTGGTGACAATGGCGACGGGAAATCCAGTAAGAAATGTGTAGGTTTTGACGATGGAGATTGAATGAGCACAAAACCTAGTTTTGATCTAAATTTGCATCTAAAACTCCAAAATTTTTCATCTAAACGGTTGTGTTGTTTAGGAATGGCGTTGTTGTGTTTAGATATAGCATTATAGTAGGACTGATACCTAGGTTGTGTTTTAGTTGTCGTGTTAGCAGGAGCTGTAAACATCTTTGTTGAACCATGGCATTGGTGTAAACAGGAGTGGAATGGCTACAATGGTGGTGCACTCGAGGAAGGTTGTGACGGTGGTGAGTAATGGTTATAGGTTGCTGAGATTCGTAGATATAGGTGAAGGTGGATGAGATCTTAGGTTTCTAGAGAGTTATAGGGTAGGATGGTGACGATCAAGGCGGTAGTGAGTAAGGCTGCAGGGAGTGGTGGCCAATGGCCAATGGATGGCCAAGGGGTTTTTGTGGGCCAGACAATATTGGCAGGCTTTGGCCATTTTGTAGGGAGTGGTGCCCAATGGCCAAGGAACTGCCAACCAAATTAATTTGAGAAATTACAACTTTAGTCCTTGTACAAACAGAATTCGTTTTTTTACTTAAAATTTAAACGTTTCATTAAAAATAAAAAACACAAACAACTAACAATTTAAAAGTTAAACAAAGACACAAAATAAAACACAAACAACTAATCTACTCATCGTCGAACGTGTAACCCAATTTCCTAGCCGTATCCTTCTTCGCTTGAAGTGCAATTTGATACTCGAACCCTCGTAGATCGGATATGTTTCTCGTCACAATATCCATCAACTTGGTTTTGACTTTCTCTTCATGTAAAGTCTGCAAAGTGGCGACTTGCTCGTTCAATTGTTGCAATTCTGCGCTACTATTCGTGCCAGAACTACCTCCCTTCATCTTCCTCTTGGCTTGATCACGACCAATCGGAAGAATGTCAGCCTCCGTCTCCTCATTAATGTCGAAGCCAACATTTGCATCAGAAGACTGAGAGTGTGTGGATGTGGAGGATTTGAAGCGTTTGGTTGCATTTATTCCAACGGCGAACTGATGAAAGGATGTTTGTTCCCTCCATTTTTCGTTGTCTCGGATTACCCTCCAAAACGCTTCCGCATGAGCATTGAAAGGATTTTTTGTGCCATTTTTGTCAATATATTGCTGCTGAGCAGCCAGCATCACATCATCTATATTGGCACCAATTGGCCAATTTCGTTTACATTGTGCAAAAATCGCCTCAAATGCCTTGGCAATTTTACTTACAGCACGCCATTTCGAGTATAGTGACTGGTGGGTACGGTATGTACGACCCATTCGCTGACACCATAATTGCCAAATCCTTTTTTGAAAACTTGGGTTTCTTGGTCGTTTCCGTGAACCGCATCCTTCGATATGTCCACCCAAGTTTTTGCTAAAACTATCACCTCATCAACTTTCCAAGGCTCTACCTTGGCTCTCTATTTCGCTGGGGCTTTCTCTTTTCCACGACCTTTTGATGATTTTTTTGGTTGTGGGTCTTTTTCTTCTTCTTCAACTTCTTCTTGTTCTTCTTCTTCTTCTTCCGAGTCCGATGCAAGAAGGCGTCGTGGTTGAGTTGAGAAGAATTGTGTTCCAGAACCTTGAGAGTGTACTTGTGGTGGAGAAGGTGTGGTGAAAAATTTTGAGATTGTGTGGGAAAAGTATTTTGGTTTTGGGATAAATTGTAGACAAAGTTGGCTAAGAATTGGTTTTGTGTCGGTGAAAACAACGGCTCATCGGGTTGTGGTGAAAACATTATTGGATGATAAGCATTTGTATCTAGGTTTGATGGATGGTTTGGAGGTGGAGTGTTGGAAGATTGGTTCTTGGAAGATTTTGAACCTTTCTTTTTGTTTGAAGAAATTTTGAGAGAGTTTTGGAATGGATTCTTGTGTGAAATGAATGAGAGTGTGTTGTATATATATAGGGGATGAAAGAGGTTTTAAAAATATGATTTAAAAAAAAAACGGCTACTTTTTATATATGGGTTAAAAGTGTAAAATTTTTAAAAGCTTCCAAATTAAATTTCTAGCCGTTCAGGGGGGTATTTTGATATTTTCTGAAACTTTTTCCTGGCTTGGCATCTCGCCAAGCCCTTGGCGACTTCTTGCTGGCGAGCGGCTGGCGAGCTTCGATGGAGTGATGATGGCGAGACGCCAAGGGGCTTGGCGACCCCCTTGGCCACCTTACTCCGTTCAGCCTAATGGTGGTTGAGGGTTGACGAGTTAGGGTTTTAGAGGGAGAGAATTTGGGGATTCAGCGTGTGACACGGTCGTTGCGACTTGTGAAGCATATGTTGTTTTAAATTTTAAATCGTAGACTAAGTAGATAAGATTATAATTATTCAGTTTGAAAGTTTATATGCGTAATTTGTGTATAATAGTTTGGATTACGGTGTAAATGAGCCGAGCCGGCTCGTGAGCTACCCGGGACCGGTTCGTTAAAAGCTCGGCTTGAGACCGATTTTAAACGAGCCCGAGCCGAGCTCGAGCTTTAATATAAGGCTCGTTTATTAAACGAACTCGAGCCGAGCCTATGTCACCTGGCTCGATTAGGCTCGCGAGCCCTAAACGAGCCTATATATAATATAGTTTTTATTTTATTTTTATATAAATTAAAATTAAAACATATTTAGTCATATAAATTAAGTAAGTTGTTATTTTCCTACATTAGAGTAAACGAGCTTCTTAACAAGCTCGAGTCAAGCTTAAGCTCGTTTAGGCTTGTCAGGAAACAACCGAGCCGAGCCTGAGCCCGAGCCGAGCCTGCATATTTCTTAACGAACCCGAGCCGAGCTTGGGACCATAAAGCTCGTAACGAGCCGAGCCCGAGCTGAGCCCTATATATTTCTTAACGAGCCCGAGCCGAGCTTGGTCAGGCTCGGGCTCAGCTCCTTTGCACCCCTAGACTTTGGACCTCTTAAAAATTAAGGGTTTCCTTATTTGGAAATGAAGTTTCCTTTATATAGTGTATAGATAAGTAGCGGTATATTTTCCTTGATTCATGTTCCTTAAAATATGGTTATTTTTTATATTGCATTCTAGTTTTCATAGACATGTCCCTTCAAAGTTTGACCATTTTATATTGATGAGTCAATTATCTTTTTTTTTCAGAAACCTTTTACACATATTTATGCAAGAAAATAATCCAATAACTAGTAATCAAACATATAAAATTCAAAAAAAAACACACAAATTACGATAGGAAACAATTAATTTACAGATATAAAAAAAAACCTAACATAAACTATAAATTTATACATAAACCAAACCCTTGTAGATAAATCAATATACAACTAATATGTTTTGATTCTTTTTTTAATCTCCGTGTTATTGGCTCGTCTAAGACACCCTGAAGGCTTGTCGGAGGCTGGCGGAGCAATAGAAGATCCATTGTTGGAGGTGAAGGGTTTTATGCAAATCAATGAACTATAAACCCTAAGTTCACATGCAACCTATAAGGATCTATGTTTTCTTCTAATTGAACATATAATAATTCCTAAAGGCTTATAAGAAATTAACTAAAAGAATAAAACAGAAAAACTAACCTTTTAGGATTTCTTGGAAGCAAAGCAGCACAAGTGTCCTGCCTCAAATGAAGTCACACCCAAGGAGCTAGTGAAAGCCACGAAATTCTAGAGAGTTTTGGTGTAAAATGGCGCAGAAAACAAAGGGTTTGAGGCTCCCTATTTATAGCCTCAAGCAGATAACCATATAAGCCTTTAGAGATAAACCTTTTGAATTCAAATCAAGATAAACCTTTATCTTTAATTCAAATCTATTTATCCTACTTATTACAATCGAAATTATATATTAATTAATTATATATTAATATATATATAATTTCGCTGGTTATTATCCTGCCAAAATTGTCACTTACTCAACTATTGAATAATTCCAATTAATTCTAGATTAATTTCTAATTAACTAATATAGTTTCTAATTAATATATTATCACTTTAATATATTAATAAACTATTTATTTTATTTCTATTGATTTATTAATCATATAATTAATCAATCTTTCTCTCTTCTGGAATTTCCGCCAAACCTCTAGCTATGAGGGCAACCCAAAAGGACTTTGCTTCTATTAATTAGTTAAATACTAATTATTAGTCATGGCTTAGACACCTAATCCAACAGTCTCCCACTTGGATAAGTCAAATGATTCCAAAGTCCTATCCAACTGGACCTTTGGTTGAATTGATTCTTATAACATTTGTATTAACAATCATAAATGACACAATTCTTGAATCCAAACATTTTGGATGCATCAATATTCAAGTTATTATTGATCATACATTCAACACATTCATATAACATTTCAAGGACAATTTCAGACAACAGGCGTAAAAAGAAAATTGATAATTTTATTAAAAAAATAAAAATCCTTGAACAATGTAATATATGATAGACAATGTCAAAACGCATCTAAAGTCTAATAAAAATATTTTAATATCTATCTAAACTTCAAAACTGCACGAGCTGGAGAGCCAATCCAAATGTGCTCCTATGCGCCAGAGTCCCGTGCCTTTTTTATTTCTTGAGCTTTCAAAAGAGTTGGAGCGTCTTCCAATCTTTCCGTGACTGTATCCGATTTAGTGGATTCCCAGTTTGAGACATGTCCAGGCAGTCTCGACCGTTTCTTGTTACGTCTCTTCACTGGACTTAATCCAGAAGTAGCTGGGCCATTGGAGCTATGCCTGTCCAAGAGTGACTCATATAAAGTCAACAGTGGACGCATATCCATGAGGGCCTTTTTCTGGTCTTCCTTTCTATACGTCTGAATGAACAGATCGTACTCACTAGTCAGCGAAGCGAGTAGAATGTTAACACTCTTTTCCTGACTCATGGAATAACCAAGTTTGTACAATTCGCCTATGTACACTTCAATCTGAAGAACATGCGAATTGATGCTACTTCCTTCTTTTAGCTTGCACTCTGCAAGTCTTTTGAAGATCCTAGCTCGTTCCTCTTCAACTGGTTTTTGGAACCTTTCCTCAACCAGTTGCATTAACTCATATGGCCCCAAGGATTCAAAATCCTTGCGGAACTCGGGGTCAATGGTCAATAGCATGAGGTCACGAATCTTTTCGGATTCATCAACTAAGAAGTTATGCTTATCATAAGAACCTTTTATGATTACTTGTTCCGATAGGACCGGGATCGGATACTCGGTGAGATGTAGCTTGCCAGCAATGACGAGAACCAGTCTCCAATTGCGAAGCCATTCCTTACAGTTAAGGCCAGTCAGCCTTTCCATATTTGGCAGGTGCGTTCTGATGCTTTCAGAAATGGGTGATGGAGGAGAAGGAGGAGAATTGACACTTGACATCTATAAAAGAAACAGAATTTATTAGTTTAATTGATCCTTTTAAATAATTACCCAATATGTTATTTAATAAGGCTAGGATCCAAAATACCCCAACTATGGTGTGAAGAGGGATGCCGTAATCACAACATAATGGTCATCAAGGTAGATAAACACTTATCAATTTCATCTTATGAAATTCCTAGATCTGTTGAGATTCATTGAACTTTTCAATGGCATGTTTAATCTCGGATGTGCTCCACTAATTGTGACTGGGATGCCGAGGATCACAAACTGGATGTGAATAACCATGCAAATTAGCTTAGTACTCTCGGGTTAATTATCATCTCTAATTGATGTGCCGGTAAACCACACACGCTCCATCAACAATGATAACACCCGGGAAACCCATTGCAACTCTTTATGAACCCCTATTGGTGTGCCGGTAAACCACACACGCTCTACCAATGTTTCATAAAGTGCAATGTGCAATTTCATGGATTAGCACCAATTCACATTTTTCCTAAAGTAACTAGATTTGGGTTTTATTAAGCTGTTCCAGTACTTTGAATAATATAATTATACTTTTAATGAGATTAAGTTGGTCCTATCAAACCCGTTCGGCTAACGACACTCTACTGATCAGGCGAGCGGTAGGTGAGAGTGGACACCCATTAGACTGCCATTTTATAGGCAGTCTCCTTATACCCACTTTATAGATCAGCTTCGTGAATGAGGCCTACTATTGATTTGACTAACCATTAAATCTTATACATATAATATTAACTTTTAATTATAATATATATAAGATGAATTTTAAACCTTTTAAAATGTTTTTGGTTTATCTTTTAATTTATTGGAATTTAAACTATTAAATTTAAAATTAAATTAAACCTTTTAAGATTTAATTATCCTTTAATTAAACCATTAATTAAATTAATTAAATTTTGATATTTTAAACCTTTTAAAATATTTTAGGATTTATCTTTTAATTTTCGCCAATTTAAAAACAATTAAATTAAATTAAATTAAATCCTTGAATTATCTTTTAATTACCAATTAATTAAATTAATTCAAATGTAGATAGGTTTTACCAAATTAATCAAATTAATTTAAACCTATCTTAAACCTCCTAATTTTCGATTTCAAATAATGAGTTTCAGGTTATCCATTTAATTAATCAAATTTTCGAAAATCAAAAGGGGGAGGGGCTAGGGTTTTCAAAACCCTAACCCTAAATCAATTTCAATATTATTAGGGTTTATAAGCTTTAAAACCCTAAAATTTAGGAAAACTATTATAGCAATTCAACAAGAAAACAACCAAAAAGCTCTGATACCACTGAAGGGTTTTATGCAAATCAATGAACT
Organism: Cichorium intybus; assembly: GCA_023525715.1. Classification (NCBI taxonomy): domain Eukaryota; kingdom Viridiplantae; phylum Streptophyta; class Magnoliopsida; order Asterales; family Asteraceae; genus Cichorium; species Cichorium intybus. The sequence goes on along the minus strand of CM042013.1, from coordinate 26,633,349 downwards.
ATAAACCCTAAGTTCATATGCAACCTATAAGGATCTATGTTTTCTTCTAATTGAACATATAATAATTCCTAAAGGCTTATAAGAAATTAACTAAAAGAATAAACAGAAAAACTAACCTTTTAGGATTTCTTGGAAGCAAAGCAGCACAAGTGTCCTGCCTCAAATGAAGTCACACCTAAGGAGCTAGGGAAGGCCACGAAATTCTAGAGAGTTTTGGTGTAAAATGGCGCAGAAAACAAAGGATTTGAGGCTCCCTATTTATAGCCTCCAGCAGATAACCAAATAAGCCTTTAGAGATAAACCTTTTGAATTCAAATCAAGATAAACCTTTATCTTTAATTCAAATCTATTTATCCTAACTTATTATAATCGAAATTATATATTAATATATATATAATTTCGCTGGTTATTATCCTGCCAAAATTGTCACTTACTCAACTATTGAATAATTCCAATTAATTCTTGATTAATTTCTAATTAACTAATATAGTTTCTAATTAATATATTATCACTTTAATATATTAATAAACTATTTATTTTATTTCTATTGATTTATTAATCATATAATAAATCAATCTTTCTCTCTCCTGGAATTTCCGCCAAACCTCTAGCTATGAGGGCAACCCAAAAGGACTTTGCTTCTATTAATTAGTTAAATACTAATTATTAGTCATGGCTTAGACACCTAATCCAACAGGGGGCTCGTTGGAGCCGTCGGATCTGTAGAATCGCCGTATGCAATGTGATTGTTTGATAAAGAATCTCATTTGGTTAGAAATGGCAACCGGTCGGGTTCGGGGCATTGACCTATCGGGTTTTAGGTTATTGTGTGTGTGTGTGTGTATATATATATATATATATATATATATATATATATATATATATATATATATATATATATATATATATATATATATATATATATATATATATGGCGCGGGTCGGTGCAAGGAGACCCAAACCCAACCCTATACCCGAAATTCTCAAGTTTCGGGTCTCGGGTTATTTTGCTCGGGTTTCGGGTTGCCCTGTCGGGTTCGAGTTTTTTTTACCATCCCTACATTCGGTGCAAGAATTGACAAAACTGAATGTGAAACCACGAGATAATTTGTTAACACTAAAAGAACACCAAATGGCTTGTAGCCCAGCGGTACCAGGTGTTGCTCTCCCTCCTTGAGGTTGAGGGTTCAAGCCTCGTTAGAGGCACAGGTGGAATTTAAGGTGTATTTTAGGAGTATGTTAGATAGATTAGATTTGTCGTTCCAAAAAAAAACTAAAAGAACAAGATCAACACAATATGTATTCATTAAGAACTATTTAGAGTTTTCGTCATAAGTTTCGGATGTCTGAGCAAGAAGGTAGAACCCCAATACAGAATGTTATGCACATTTTGCAAACTCAAGGGTACGATTTTGAATATCATTTAAGCAATACTAATGAGTTAGAAGAATTTTTGTCATTCATCCAACATCATTTAAGATGTGGCACGCATTTCCATATATTGGTGTTGATGGATTATACATATAAAACAAACAAGTACATAATATTCATTTTCGAGAAATTGTTGGTGTCACTTCTATGAATAAGAAGTTTTCAATAGCCTTTGCTTTCATGCATAATGAAAAGACAAGCAAGTAACAACTATGTATGGGCATTGACTTGGGACTCTCTTCCACCAAAGTGGAAAAAAATAGTTGAATCTCCAATAGACATTGCATACATGCAAAATTAGGTAGACCTTTAAACATTATAGTCTAAAAAACCAACTATTATTCATTTATTATGCAAATTTATGCATACCTTAGGACATTAAGCTTTGTTATTCATTAAATCATACTAAAATACATGTCATTTTTCTTCACCTTGTAGATCTTTTTTGTTGTCTTTATATATCGTTTAGCTGGACAAGTATCTAAAGAGATTTGTATCATTATGCACTAAAAACACATCAATTTTAGAAATTCAACAACAAATAGAGTTGAGAGCCAACACGCCAAACTGAAGAACCACTTGGATTCTATGAAATGTGATTTGGACAGATTCATATATGTCGTTTAAAAATTGTACAATCACTAGACACATCTATCAAAGAAAGTTTTGAAAGATGCATAATCATTCATAAGCCAAAATTTTAGAATCTACTATTCCAATAATTACGAGTTTTTGTTTTAGAGCAAGTTATGGATAAAATCTTTAAAGAGCTTTATCGGTCAAAAGGATTTATACCAACTCCTAAGAATTGTGGTTGTCAATCGCGGACATGTTTTGGATTACAATGTGCCCACAAACTTGTGATGTATGTCGATGTAGGCTTGCATATTCTATTAGATGTGATTGATACATTTTGGAGAAAGCTTGATTTAAATCCTTTTATATCTATGGAATATGGTGATCTTAATTGTGATCATGATATGTAGAGGTTTAAAGAAATATTCAACAACCAATCAGATCATGGCAAATCCTGTTATTTAAGAAAGTTGAGGGGGATAATGGATCCATCAAAATTCTTGATCAGTGGTGGGACAAAATTCATTGTTGAAGGTAATTCGAACAATCTTTCATTCATACATCATAAATATACAATATGTAAGGCGTGATGAGAACTGTGGTTTTTGATCAATAGTTTTTGTCTCGGATATGGAGAAGATCTGTGACTCTACGTTCATCAACAATTATTAAACAAGTTCTTGAGTTCATATAATGACTATGCTAGAGTTTTAAATAGATGCGATGAAGTACTTAATTCATCGTCTTTCTCAAAATCGGAAACACTAGAGGAACACTAGATGGTTATGCTTGAGACAGGTATCCTGATAGCCAACAAGTTGGGTCTGATCCTTAACTTTTTAACTAATGGAGGCTCTATAACTTGTTTTTCTCTCTAAAAATATACTGGATAGTTTCTATTCCATCAATTCCTTATAATTTCACACGTAGACGACAATAACTATATGATAGTATAGTTAGAATGAGAGTACCCAATGCCTCCCATATCATCATTATGGATCCCCCACAAAGAAACATCAGCAATCGGATGACAAACTATATATAAATTCGCATCTAGAGTTCTATAAACAACTTGTACCTACTCAGAGTCTTATTATAAATTTAGAGGATCAGTTGTTACTAATTATGTATCGTATTTTGTTATGTAAAATTAAAATTAAGAAAAACATGAGATTTGTGATAATTATTTTCGAATAATTTTTTTAGTTATATTTAGACTATTATAATATGACAAATAGAATTATTATATTTACAATAATTAGCAACAAATTTATATCTTTCTTATTTTATTCATTTTATAAAATAAATATTAATAATAATCCTAAGATAGTAATTGGAAATTATATTTAAATAATAAAAAATTAGGGGAAACAATTAAAAGATTATTTAAAAAAATATCATTTTATGGTAATACTCCCTCCGTCCCAAAATGATAGTCCACAGACAAAAAACACACAGATTAAGAAAACATTAAATGCATCTTACTTTTTCCCACAAAATGACTGTTTTACCCTTTCTTTGCATTTAATGTCGGCACTAGATGTGTTGGCTGTTACAATTACAGTTAGGGGTATTTTGGTAAAGATGTTATTTATATTTAGAAGTAGACTAACATTTTGGGACAAACTAAAAAGGAAACATAAACTATCATTTTGGGACGAAGGAAGTAATATAATTAAATATTAAATTTAATTTAATAATTAATTAACAATATATATTTGCCCAAGATAGTAGAATAGGCTTAATAGAGTCTAGTGTAATTACCAAAATTAATTTAATCATTTATTAATAAGTTAAATAATATATTTCATATGGAAAATGTAAGAAGCAACGTCATCCTATGGGTCATCGTATTGCGTAGATGTGTATGTATTCCTCTATAAGTAGACAACTTCGGAATCACATTCAACATCTCTTCCTCCAATGTCTCAAGGACCCGGCTCTGCGGTTAGGAAGCTTAACACTTCTTCGAAAGATGTTGGTGGTTCTTATAATAGCAATAACAAACCACCATCGCATCAAGATTTGGCTCGAAGACCTCCGTCTGAAATCAATAAGTTGGCTGCAGAAGAACCCAGTAGTAACCCTCCTTCCTTCGGTGCTGTGAATCCTCACCCAAATTCTTCAACCAAAAAATGATTGTAACTTCTTGTAAAGTTCTTTGTTGTAATCTTGATAGATCTGAAGAATTATCGTGTGTATCTTTGATGTATCTCCCCCTATATACGTCTGTGTTTTTCAAGAGTTCAATATTGTTGTAATCATAAACGCTTTTGTACCTCCCTCTTAATATGGTTAAACATATAGAGAGAAAGAACAGGCGCTATGTCATGTAATTAGTAAGGAAGTACAAGTTCGTGTAAGGAGAGTCATGTTCAAGAGTCGAACTAGTTGCAACTCCTGTATTTCTTTTTTACTTTTTATATAATATATTTCCCATACGTCTGCTGATGTATATAGTAATATTGGTACACTAAAACTTTCAATTTAATTTGACCACAAAGGATTCTTCATCCACTGTAATCGATATTTTAAATTTTAAATTAATAATCTGGAGCATAGCCTGTGCGTCTTTGCGAGATGGCTCACAATCTTTCTCTAGGTCGTTTGCTTTTTTTTTTTTCCCCGTCAATTGCTGTTTATAGAACCCAGCTTCTTCGTGGAATTCAGCTATGATTTTCGCAAACAAAACCCTTGACGTCTAATTAACCATATACCAATATTGGTATATTCATACTAGATGGTTTAATATTTCTCTATTGTGGTCTTTCTTTTTTGCTTTAATAGACTTAATTAACGAATAACGAGAAGATAACTTAATTCATATAGAGATACACACCCCAACCCTCAACCACATGTGAGTTTTTGAGCACAAATATGTTAAGGAGTTTTTTTTTCTACACTCCACTTTAATTTCAAATGACATCCTACTTTAGATTTTGACTACTTATCATTGGTACATTTAACTTCTATCTAAAAATTATTAATGTCTAATTGACATCATTACATTGTTTTTTGACTAAAATATAATAGATTAGGGTGTATTTATCAACATCCATCAGTTAATTTGATAGTATGTGAATCTATAGTGTGTTCAACTGATTCCTTGTTAGATTTTAAAAGTGTCAGTTGCTTGTGAGGTTGCAATAGGTGCATAGAAGTTGTTCGACGTTATGATTTCTACTGGGAATAAATTGTTTTTGAGATATTTACCCACTTGATTCAGTTTGCTCATATTGAGTTTGTTAGATAACTAGTTTTCGAATAATGTATCGTTGTTCCAGAAAAAGTAAAACTTATGTTATTTAAATTAGCAACATATTAATTTTTTGTCGAACTTATGTTTCTTCCACATGAATTTGAAGGAGGGGTGAAAGCGTAATTTTAGGTGTTTAGTTAATCTATTAGCTTTGCGTTTCATGTGAGCAATTTTGCTGGAGGCTCATCCTTTCACCAACCAGTAAAATAAAAGAGACGACCCGTGATATATTATCGGGCATAACCGGTGAAACCCAAGTGGACATACCTGCTAAACCGGATGACTTCTGATTGATATTATATGCTTTAAGGACCACAAATTAGTCTTAATCATATATCATATCTAAATATAATATTTCCAAGAACCCCTACTAAAATCACGATAGTTATTGGACAAATTCCATGTAGGAAACGTATTTTTATTTTTCAATAATATATATAGCATTTATTTTAAATATAAAGTATTGTTTCCGTTTTACATCAAAATGAACATAAACCTAAAATATCCTTTAACAAATGCGTAATTGTCTAAATACTGTTGCATGAAATACAATAACTTTTGAAAATCCTAAATAAATATATGTTATATTCTATTATTTATATTTACCATTTTGGTGATTATTATTTCCCTCTATTCTCTTTTTAAATACTTTTCCCCCTATGCCTCTTGGCAGGATCTTGGGCATAACATCTTTCAAAATTTTCATTTCAATCTATTAATTGGAAGCAGTATTTTTATTCTTGAAAGCGAGTGGCTCTGAGGGGCATGGACGTTCTAAAAATAAGTACTGATTCGACTAGCTCAAACGGGGGAACGAATGCTTGAATGTGAACAAATAGCTGACTCTTGCAAGTTTGTGGCCAGCGATCACCCTCTAAGCTGCTTGATAACGAACTATACTACCCATAAAGTCTAGTATTATTTATTAATTATCTCTTGTTATTTTATTCATCATAATTTATAGTTAAATTCGTTTAATTAAAATACATAAAAGAAATACGGATGGGTTTTGAAAAATTTTGTAAATAAACAAATATGCTAAATTGTAATAATTGTAAATAACATAAAAAACAAAGTTGTAAATAAAAGTCCGAAAAAAAAAGCTTTTAGCAAATTCTAAAATGGTGTATAAACGAAAAAATATCAACAATCAGTTTGTTAAATGAATTCTTTCACTTTTATGAAAAAAAATCAGTAGTTTACTAAAATAATAACTTATAAAATCTAATAAAAACTTATTTTATAAGGAGAGAGAGATTGCATTAATAAATTATTAGCGCAGAATTTGAAACTAAATTCGTAAAACATAAAAAAAAATTAGGAAAATGATATAAAAAAGTAAGTTGATGGAACAATTTTTTTTTTAAATAAATGTTGGTTTCAAGTTGTAAAATGAATAAGAAATACGGATCAAAATTGTAAATAAGAAATATGTCGGTTAAAATTGTAAATTAATAAAGTAAGTTGTCAAAATTATAAATAATATGAAGATTTGGGTAAAAACAAAAAAAAAATCAAACCTTAAAAATTATATCGAGATGGAGAGAACGTGAATCAAACCTATGACCTTTGATATAAGGAAAGCGCGACTAATTAACCAACTAAGCTCGAGTTCATTTTGTGCTTTAAATGTCAAACCAGAAATAAAAAAAATACAGAGCACGGGGTGATACTCTATTTCAGTAATTGCATGAGTTAGAAATGCACAAACCAAAACCGGTTTTTTGAGTCAATTTTATTTAAAAAATAACGGTCAAAACCGGTTAGGTTTTAACCGAAACCAGTTAAACTATAACAGATTTTTAAAAAAACTGGTTTTGAAAAAAAACCGAAATCGGTTTACATCAGTAAATGTGCACCTCTCATATATAATGACTATCCCTCAATCTAATTTCAATTGTCTTTTTTTCATTGTCTATTTTCTAACAAATAGTTACCGAGAAATTTGATTTATATTGGTTAATTATCAAAATTGACGATTGTTTTTGATATCATTATTTTTCTAGATATTTTATTCAGTTTATAAAAGAAATAACTTTGTATGTAGAATACTTATCCGAAACAGAGCATTTATCTTCATTACTTTATCCATTTAATGTGAAATTAATTAAAAAAAACCACCTAAGACTATCTTTATGGCTACCTTCACCCAAACCTATTAAATAATACAAATCAGAAAAAGAACATACAAAATACAAAAAAAATTTACATGAAATTAATACACAATCTCATACAAACAAAGTTGGTGAGAAAGACCATATAAATTTTTTTATTACAAACTGTTAATGGTAGACATCAAATTTTAATTTTTAATAAATATAAAAACAAGTTACATCAAATTTTAATTTTTAATAACTATAAAACCAAGTTACATCAAATTCTATAACTTTTTCTAGAAAGAGAATGTAAGACCCGTTCCACCGAGGCGCGGCCCGGATGGATCCGCGGCGCGGCTCGGGAAGGATCTGGATACGCGAGTGATTTTGTACGAGCGGCACGGCTCGGTAAAATCGGCGGCGCGGTGCGCCGCAGTTATGAAAAACCCTAATTCGAGTTTAAACGCCTATATAAAGGGTCCCAGCCCTAGGGTTCGTGTTTTTGGAAGTTTTCGGGAGTAAAGCCGACTGGTCCCAGCAGAGGCTCTTCGGTTCCAAGGCTTTGAAGGTTTTGAGAGATTGGAAGGATGGGATACGACGTGGGGGAAGGCTTCAAGCCGATCGGGTGCATTCCTCCATTTTCCAGAAGCAAGGTAAGAAGGTCTACCTTTCTGATATTTCATTTTACCCGTCAGATGGTGTTATCCCTTGATTAATAGTCTTATATGACTTGTAATACTTAGGGTTTTGGACCATGGACATGCATGGACTTGCATGTCCATAAGAAAGTGACCTTAGGTAGTTTCTGATCCCAGGAGGGGTGTAGAGTGGAACCCTAACCAATGACTGTTCTGGTTAAGAGCAAAAAGAGGATTTCAGACTATTGCGAGTCCGCGACGCGGACAGGCTATGTCGGCGACGCGGGTTCGAGTAAAACCCCGTAAGTGTAATGATAGTCCGCGACGCGGACAGGCTATGTCGGCGACGCGGGTTCGAGTTAAAACCCGTAAGTGTAATGATAGTCCGCGACGCGTAAGGTAGAGGTCGCGCCGCGGCGGGCGACTGTTTGACCAAAAGCTTACTTCCGACCCATGGTTGTTAGCAAATGTTGGGTCTGACCTTTAGGCAGTCTATAGGAGTTCGGTCAGTGATTAATATGTTGTGTATGTGGGATTTAGGTGATCGGACGAGCCTAGTTTGGGATATTAGCGATTATCCGGACAGTTGTGATTCAGGTGAGTATCCTCACCTTACTATATGATGTTGCATGTTAGGCATCTTGTGTGTTGTTTACAGTTATATGATTTACTCTATATCTGTGATTATTTGTTGTTGGGCTCAGTACTGATGCGTGTCCCCTCGTAGCTGTTGTATGGCGAGTTGGACTATTGCCTTGTCCCATAGCTGTTGTATGATGGGCTGGGCCATAACCGGGAACCCATAGCTGTTGTATGATGGGTAGAACCTTCCCGTGTCCATAGCTGTTGTATGATGGACGCCCATAGCTGTTGTATGGCGGGTAGGGTCGGGTCTTTCTCGAGGACGGGTTGTTTAATATGTGGGCATGTATGGTAATTTGTGGAACTCACTAAGCTTTATGCTTACCCGTTAATTTTAAAACATTTTCAGGTACTTCAGTTGATAATGGGGTGAACTCGGCGTGATGGCGGCGCATCGCACATTTATGATTTGCAGTTATATTATTAAATAAGATTTATATAATTATGGGACGTATACACTCTGATAATAGTTTTGATGAACACCACTTAAGCATGTTAATAAGATTATCTATGTTTTTACTTACATTTTTAAAGAAAATTTTTGATTGAAAATTGGGGCGTTAGAAATTGGTATCAGAGCCAGGTTTGAGGGATTTGGATGAACTGTATTGGGAATCCAAACTCAAACTTAGGACTGAGAGCTTTTCGTTAAAGGAATAATGTTTTCTCTATAAAAGTTTTAAGTAGTTGGGTTGAATAACATGTGGAAGATTCCCTTGCATGTTCTTGTTTGATTGTTGCTTGGTGGTTTGTAACATGGTATGCACACCTGACTTATGATTTTTAACGGATAATGAGTTTCGAAAAAAATGAGATGCGATGCGAACCGTCAACCGAGCTCAAGTAAGTTTTTGTGATTCCCAATTACCCATGCCAAGTTTGTGTTATGTGATGATATATGTATGCCAGAAAGTAGGCGTAGAATTTAGTCTGGAAATGCATGCTAGAAATGCTTGGATTAGGATGCCTTCTGCCTGTTGTTTGTTATTTGTGCTGCTTTAGAATCTATGCTAACACTATTAGGTTGCTTAGTGAATGCTATTGGGTTATATACAATTTGGACAAGATAGCCTAAGAATTCTTGGTCTAGCCTTACTGGCTGTTCCTTGTTTGGTTGTGACTTTGGGGTAGGATCATTTATTTTAATGTCTATCTTATTCTCGATTGTGTATGACTGTGTGTCCGTGAGGCGACTCGATGGTGTTAGCAGAAGTTCTTTTAGGCACGGGTGGGGTGTGAGATCCTAGGTAGCCTAGGATAAGTGTTAGGAACTTGGGTGCGAGACAGTATGAATACCAATGTCAAATAGATGAGTGAGTGGTGAATTAGAGTATTGGGGGACAAATTCTGGAACAAGTACGAATATGTGTGGAAGTACGAATAGGTGAATTAGGGCCCGTACTACCGAAAGCACAGGATTCATACTTGAGTCAGGAAGGGTTACCCAAAATTCTAAGGAACCAGGTAGGGTAGAGAATCAGGTATGATTCACATTATGGATTAGTGCACGTCTTCATCGTGGCGATGTTCGGTAATGAAGAGTGGATTGAGAGTAATTTCAGGTGTAACCGATTGAGGTAGATCGTGATGGATCATAGGTGCAGAAATTTATCGCAGTTGAGGTATCAACGAGGGTTATGATTGATAGCAATGGGTTGGGCGATGCATCCGGGTTGCTAGCCGATGCATCTGGGTTTTGCATGTCGATGTTTCGAAGGTCTATGGATGTGAATCCCGATAGACCTTATTCCTGTATAATGGACTAACGACATGGTATGAGGATTGGATTTGTTACAAATGTTCGAGGCGCTGATCGATCGCGACCAGCACTAGGTATTGGCACAGATTCCAAGTGGGGGAGAGTTGGTGTTCTAAGAGAATAAATGAAGCTTAATGCGTGTATAGCTCAGCTACTGGAATATGGGAGTATTTGCATTACGAATTATCAAGCATTAGCTTGGGTTATGATGATAGAGAGAGAAGGGATTAGCAGCTTGTTGGAAACTATGGCCTGGGAATCTGCAGATAGGTCCTAGAGGATTACTAGGTACTCCTTTAGGGAATGGACTAGAATCCAGATTGATTTAAGTGCCGACATTATGTCGACTTGTGTCACTCGAAGAGCAGGAAGGGCCCGTCCAGCTGCTGAAGCTGATGGACCTTGACTCCTGCTACCCAGCTGAAGTTAGAGTAATAGAAGACTACGTACAAGGTATGACGAAAAATGCGAGTAGTGTGTGACTTATGGGATAAAGACCCACAGAAGATGGCTCCTTGGACAGATAGCCACAAGTAGAGGGTTGAAGCGGAAAGGGAAGGAGGGTTCCCAGTGTGACATAACCGACCATTGAGGATGGAAGTCTCATGGCAATGAGGGAGACGGCGTGGGGATGGATACCCGCGATCTAACAAGGCAGGGAACTCGTCGGCAGGGGCTAAGGCCTTGAAGAGGGAAAGTTGTAGCTTGGAGGAGGAAGATGGGAGTGTCATTGCGTGCTGGAGCTAGCAAGTGGTTATTGGTGCATCGAGTAGCTTTTCACCTTAGGGTAAAGGTGTTTCGAATAGCTTTGAGTAAAGGGAATTCTGCAAATTCAAGGAAGCGGTTGGAGTTTGTATGCATTGCGAAGAGGCAAAGATCTTGGCCATGCTATGGATGCGTGGTCACTTCCATGGGAGTTTTGATTATTTCCATTAAGGCGTGGAGAACGTTGGACGATTGTATTTCGTTTCAACTCAGGACCTGGACAGCAGTGGGGGCGAGAGAGTCGAGTTTTAGTATAAAAAGGGCAGAGCATGGAAGGTGAGACGCCGGACTGAGGATACAACGCGACCTGTTGGTTCGACTGCAAGATTGCGCAAGCTATGGTGACTTTGGACACCAGGGGTTCTGCTTGCATGGACTGATACTCAGAAGGATTGACGCAGAGAAATTATTCAGAGACCGGGAATCTACTTCAGGCTTCAGCAAGAGTTATGCATGTAGGACAAACGTTTTCGAAATAAGGAATGTGTCATATGTGACAGCTCATCTCAGGAGCGCTAGTCAATAGTTTCAAGGAATGAAAGTATCGCGAGCCGAGAATCCTTGCCAGGCAGGAAAGGCTGGGCGAAGTTAGGAAGGGGTCGGAGCGAGGTTTTAAGGAAACGTTTTGGTGAGATTATGTATCGATCGGGAAGGGTCAGCGCGGAAGCAACATATTAAGCAAAGATAATATGAAGACAGGACGAGGGTTATGCTAAGCGATGCTAGGAACAAGGATAAGCGTTGGCCAGGAGCATTGGGTCGTATTGGTGTAGTGATCGATTAAGATTTTTACGTCGTGGAGGATTAGTATCTTACGTGAGTACCAAGGTACTGTGCCTTGTCCAAGGTTGAGCTGCATTGTGCCTCGGTGAGAGGTAGGGTGTTGTCGAATGGAGAATACTATGTTGCGGTGGCACAATGCGGTGTTCTGGTGAGTACTCCGTGCTGATCGGAAGTGTTGGGTCCTTTATTGTAGCAATTTTGTGTCGTGTTCCCTCAAGTACGAGATACGGTCTTAGCAGGCTGATTGGTCAGATTGGGTTGTGGGGCAGATGATTTCTGTGCAGGATGAGATAATGGTTATCTGGGTGCCGAGGATTAGTACCCTTAGGATTGTTCAGTGGGATGAGAGATGATTATGGATCCTTCCATGATCGCATTTGCCGGAGTAGTTGAGGTGAAGACTACCTTGGTTTTGCTGATGGCTGTTTTAGCTGGTGAGAATGAAAACCAAGGGCGGATCAGGGCGACATGAAGACTGGGCGGATTGGATTCAAGATAAGGATTTAGATGGAAACTGTGGAAGGGAACGCCTTTAGGTGAGATAGTTCAGGTAAATGAAGGTTGTGGGGTAGGGTTAGCGAATGATGGCTAACCCATTATGATCGCCGTGGATGTTAGATATAGACGGAGCTTTTGTACGGTGATGAACGAAGAAGTTTGTGTCAAGTTTTTCGTTGCCCGAGGGGCAACACAGATGTGTATGATATTGGAGAGGATTACTGGTGATCTGGCCGGTAAGGAAGTGGGGAATGGTTAAGAGGAGAGAGGTTTGATCGGTGGAAAGGTCAAGGCCAATCATCAAAAGATAGGTAGCTGATTTGGTCTCCGAGGAATTCTGAGGTAGAATTTGGAGGTATGCCTGTATGGGTTCATCGCGGAAGTACCAAGGAACCCATCAGAGTATTGATAGAACCGAGGATATGGTAGACCGTTGGAGAAGGAGTGCTCGCTTTGAGTCTGTTATAGTATGCTGGGCTACGAAGGGTGGATGATGTTAAGGCTCAGGAGAAGGTATCCCGATATGGTGCTCTGGATGGTGATATTAGGTAAGGAGGTGCAGCTCACTTAGGAGTTTAAAGGTTCGTAAAGTTGCGACATCCAACTTTGTTTCAATATTGTGCATCATCCTTAGAAGGATGGCTGTATAGAGAGATCAATGTAGGAGTTCCTTCGGGATTACGTTCTTAGTTGATGGGAGTTGTAGTTTCCTATGTAACATTGGTAGAGTCCTTTATGATAATGGTTAGCACACGAGAAATGGTCTCTTGTACAAGAAGTCGTATGGGAGAGGGTGTCAGGATTTCTATGTGTTCAGGAAGAGATTGTAGACTGATTTGAGCCGGAAGAAGAATCATGATAATATGCAGTGATAGAACCTGAGTTATCGGTCGGAGTTTTGTCGTTAAGGTACCGATGTACTGGAAAGTTGGACCCCGGGTATACCGGATCGTTGTTAGTGTAGTAGATAGAATCTATGGCTCAATCAGGCTTATAGTAACTTCTAGATTTCTTAGTTGAGGCTGTGCAATGCGACGCATTCTGTAGCGTGCAATTGGGAGAGAAATTGCGAGACGATGGTCCGATCTCGAGTTCCAGGTTGGAAGTTTTGTTCTTCTTAAGGTGTCGCCTTGGGAAGGGGTTATTAGGAATCGAGGAAAGCCTGGCTCTAGGTATGTTGGACCATATCGAATCATCTCACAAGTAGGTAAGGAAGCCTACCGATTGAAGCTGCCCGAGCAGCTTAGCTAGATTCACGACACGTTCCACGTTTCCCGACTCAGGAAGTGTATTACCGATGAAACTTCAATTGTGCCCTTGGAGGGTATCCAAATTGACGAACGCTTGAATTATGTGGAGCGATCGGTTGCTATCGAAGAAAGGGAAAATAAAGACTTTACAAAATAAGACGATAGGGGTAGTTAAGGTGTAGTGGCAGCATCGCAAGGGGTCTGAATGGACTTAGGAACCCGAGGAAGAAAATGTGGAGGTATTACCCCAAGTTGTTTTCAGGCACAGATTTCGGGGACAAAATCCATTCAAGTGGGGGAGAATTGTAAGACCCGTTCCACCGAGGCGCGGCCCGGATGGATCCGCGGCGCGGCTCAGGAAGGATCTGGATACGCGAGTGATTTTGTACGCGCGGCGCGGCTCGGTAAAATCCGCGGCGCGGTGCGCCGCAGTCATGAAAAACCCTAATTCGAGTTTAAACGCCTATATAAAGGGTCCCAGCCCTAGGGTTCGTGTTTTTGGAAGGTTTAGGGAGTAAAGCCGACTGGTCCCAGCAGAGGCTCTTCGGTTCCAAGGCTTTGAAGGTTTTGAGAGATTGGAAGAATGGGATACGACGTGGGGGAAGGCTTGAAGCCGATCGGGTGCATTCCTCTATTTTCTAGAAGCAAGGTAAGAAGGTCTACCTTTCTGATATTTTATTTTACCCGTCAGATGGTGTTATCCCTTGATTAATAGTCTTAGATGACTTGTAATACTTAGGGTTTTGGACCATGGACATGCATGGACTTGCATGTCCATAAGAAAGTGACCTTAGGTAGTTTCTGATCCCAGGAGGGGTGTAGAGTGGAACCCTAACCAATGACTGTTCTGGTTAAGAGCAAAAAGAGGATTTCAGACTATTGCGAGTCCGCGACGCGGACAGGCTATGTCGGCGACGCGGGTTCGAGTAAAACCCCGTAAGTGTAATGATAGTCCGCGACGCGGACAGGCTATGTCGGCGACGCGGGTTCGAGTTAAAACCCGTAAGTGTAATGATAGTCCGCGACGCGTAAAGGAGAGGTCGCGCCGCGGCGAGCGACTGTTTGACCAAAAGCTTACTTCCGACCCATGGTTGTTAGCAAATGTTGGGTCTGACCTTTAGGCAGTCTATAGGAGTTCGGTCAGTGATTAATATGTTGTGTATGTGGGATTTAGGTGATCGGACGAGCCTAGTTTGGGATATTAGCGATTATCCGGAAGGTTGTGATTCAGGTGAGTATCCTCACCTTACTATATGATGTTGCATGTTAGGCATCTTGTGTGTTGTTTACAGTTATATGATTTACTCTATATCTGTGATTATTTGTTGTTGGGCTCAGTACTGATGCGTGTCCCCTCGTAGCTGTTGTATGGCGAGTTGGACTATTGCCTTGTCCCATAGTTGTTGTATGATGGGCTGGGCCATAACCGGGAACCCATAGCTGTTGTATGATGGGTAGAACCTTCCCGTGTCCATAGCTGTTGTATGATGGACGCCCGTAGCTGTTGTATGGCGGGTAGGGTCGGGTCGTTCTCGAGGACGGGTTGTTTAATGTGTGGGCATGTATGGTAATTTGTGGAACTCACTAAGCTTTATGCTTACCCGTTAATTTTAAAACATTTTCAGGTACTTCAGTTGATAATGGGGTGAACTCGGCGTGACGGCGGCGCATCGCACATTTATGATTTGCAGTTATATTATTAAATAAGATTTATATAATTATGGGACGTATACACTCTGATAATAGTTTTGATGAACACCGCTTAAGCATGTTAATAAGATTATCTATGTTTTTACTTACATTTTTAAAGAAAAAATTTTTGATTGAAAATTGGGGCGTTACAGAGAAACCCAAGTTCATTGAGGAATTGAGTGACCCTGTTTCACCTAGCTTAATAGGAAATTTGGTTTAAATCAATATTATTGAGCAATTTGATCAGTCCCAGTTAAAGTTTGTTCATGTTGATGAATGCCATGAATTTTCCAAGTCCCTTGAACCCTATGGACAGTCCCAGGTTACCAGAACAGTCATGTTCACAATGTGCAATTCGAGCAAGATGTGGAGGGTATGCAAGACAGTATCCAAGTAGATGATGGTGTACACTACTCTTCTGTTTTAAACATCCAAAAAGGCAACCTATTTCTTTGCCTTTCAAACCGGATACTTTTGATTTGCGTTTGAAACCATTCACTTTTGGTCCGCTTTTAAAAACATTTACTTTTTGCTAGTATCAAATGGGATACAATTGGTTTTTAACACCAAATTGTGATTGGTCTTGATTATCACAATGCAGGATCTTATTGAAAATAAATATGAAGATTATAAGCTCAATACCAAAGATACAAAAATGGATTTCCATTAACAACCATTACATATAAAAGCCATGCTGATTAATTACAAGGCGGTGATTGAGTTCCACAATGTTCACACTAGAAACCATTTACAAAATACCAAGAAATTTTCACCCCCAATTAGCACTTCTGAGAAGTGACGGAGAAACCAAAAGAACCCAAGAAAACATTAAAATCATCTTCTGCTTCCAAGCTTCTTCGCGCAATAGCTTAAGGTTTTCATCAACTTTGTTTTTGGATCGAAGCAAACCTGGAACCACATCACGTGCCCTAGGGCACATCGGAGGGCCTACGAAGCCAATTGCACACTTAGAAACGTATCCAGCACATGACCAAAATCCTCTTCCTAGGTTAAGATCCGTCCAAGATTAACCTTCATCGATAGACTTCCTAGGGAGAGAATGAGGTTAGACTCAAAAACAGAATACGGGAAGGGTCTTTTCGAGTAAAATACAGTTTTGGTCCTTGTGGTTAAGACCAAGCGGTACGGGAGCGACGAAGGAGGGGCGGGGTCCAGGTGGCCTCCATCACCGCACGGGAACACCGCCCCAGTTGGGGTGTTACCCGCGGTGATGGACATCGCGCAAGGTTGGTTCGTCGCCCGGGGAAGAAAAGGAATTTTACAGTTTTGGTCCCTGATCTTTGGCATGGTTTAAAAATCCACCACCCCCAACGACTACATTTCAACGGTAAAAAAAAATAATACTAATAATTCTTTTTAAATTTTACACACACACACACACACACATATATATATATATATATATATATATATATATATATATATATATATATATATATATATATATATATATATATATATATATATATATATATATATATATATATATATATATATATATATATATATATATATATATATATATATATATATATAGGGTCGAGATCATGAGAGAACCTAAAAAAACCTAGGAACCTAGGAACTTTTTTCTACACAATATTTTTTAAAAAAAATTGCATCCAATTTTTTCATTTAAAGCGTCTAAGAGATTTCTAAACCCTAAACCCTAAACCATAAACCCTAAACACTAAACCTAAACCCTAAACCCTAAACCCATATGAAAAAAAATAAAAAAAATGATTTTTTTGCATCCAATTTTTTTATTTAAAGTGTCTAAGAGATTTCTAAACCCTAAACCTAAACCCTAAACCCTAAAACTAAACCCTAAACCCTAAACCCTAAACCCTAAACCTTAAACCCTAAACCCTATACCTAAACCCTAAACCTAAACCCTAAACCCTAAACCCTAAACCCATATGAAAAAAAAAATTAAAAAAATGATTTTTTTTTTTGAAATTTTTTTTTGATATCTTCTAGATGAATCATAACAAAAATTTTGGTATATATTTTTTTTAAAAATATTGTGTAGAAAAAAAGTTCATAAAATGGGTTCTTAGGTTCCTAGGCTTTTTTAGGTTCTCAATTGAACTTTACTCTATATATATATATATATATATATATATATATATATATATATATATATATATATATATATATATATATATATATATATATATATATATATATATATATATATATATATATATATATATATATATATATATATGAGGTAGGATAAAATGAGGAGGGTTAAAAGGTTAAGAAAGTGAGAAACAATCTGGACCATTTAATTTACAAGATCTATGGTTTAGATTATTATGGTAATTTAATTTTTTTAAATACAAAATTAAATCAATTCTATTATAAAACACGGTTGAGGGTTTAATAGTAATTTACAATCTCATATATTCCTTGAAATCAGATATCATTCCTGTTTTTATTGCTTAACAAAGATACCAAAATTATATTATCAAATCCTCTTCTTCATCGTCTCTCTCTCAAATCCCTAGATCATATCTCCAACCGCCTCCCTTCTCCACCTCCCTTTCTTCAGCCGATATCTCTCATCTAAACCCTTGCCGCCACAATTGCTGCTGATAAATCAGGGTTGGGTGAACCCTGGATTGGAGATTCGATTAGATCTAGCATCTTGTGTAGTGCTCCTGCTTCAACAATGGGAGAGAGAGAGAGAGAGAGAGAGGGTGGTGTTTACAGGTCATTGCCGATTCCGAGATTGAGAAGAGCGTAGAGAGCAGCGATTTGGGAATGGAGATCGTCGGAATCAAGCATTGCAACGAGCGGCGGAATCGCTCCAAGCAATGCTAAATTTGTTCTGGCTTCTGAATCGTCCTTAGTTAGCTCGCTCACTTCCCTCGCTCATCAATGTCGAAAGCTACTCCTCACATTGATGAATTGAAAAACATTACACCGCTTCCACCATGAGCCACCACCTCATACGCCTTCTTGCTGTCCGCCGCCATCAGATTCTGCAACCACAAGAAATCGTAGCACCAGATAAGCCTTGATCCTTCGACCATATTCGATTCTCCAGCGGCTGTACATATTTCACTTCCACTACCACTCGATTTTCCAGTTTTTTGGAGGTTATGTTTGCGCCGATTTATTTATTACGAAGAAATGAACATGATGTTATGGCTAATTTCACATGATGATTTTGGAGTGTATGTTTGCGGCTGTATGTATGTGCAAAGAAAGAGACGAAAAGGGCTTGTGACGGTACTCTCATCCTTCCAATTTGACTTTTTTATATATATATATATATATATTTTGTTTGTGACTTTAATTCAAAACCTGCAAATATTTTTAGGAGATTTTGTTTTGCTAAAAACCTATAATAGTTATGCAAAGACCTTCCTGATTCGTAAACATTATATTGGTTTTTTAAATCATGGAAACAATATATTGTTTTTTTAATCCAACATAGCACTGATAGTAAAAATGGTTAGGGAGGGTTTTATAACTTAATACGACATATTTTTCTTTTGCAAAAAAAGTAAATTGATGTTTTATTTCTGTTTAAGAAATTTTAGCTTTGATGAATTTTTAGTTTTTGTTTATGATCACAATTTTGACTTTTTGCTTAGCACGTTGAATGGGAATACCGTGAATGGGAATGGAAGAATATGTTAGCTATAATCATTTATAATAAAGGTTATTCGATCAATCCAACAAGTCCCTGAAGATCACTCAATCTCCATGGCTGCTACTTCAACCAATCATCGAATTGGAGTTGGAAATGGCGACTTCATCCATTCACAGCCTTCATGACTAACTGGGACCACCCTCTAGCTCCCTAATCAAGTAATTTTAAGTTTATTTAATTTTCTTTTACCTTGTTCAAACAAAATTAATTGTTGATACACAGAAATGATAATCACATGTTGACCATTGATGATTAGCACATTTTAATCGTTTATGATTAACATATGTTAATCATGAGTGATTATATTACAACCAATCATTGATGATAAACACATGTTATGAAAGGTTTTCTGCAACTATGAACTAAAAATCCTAAGTTCACATGCAACCTATTTAGATCTAAGTTTTTCTCCTAATTAAACATATAACAATTCCTAGAAGGCCAGAAAAAGATTAACTAAAAGAAAGATAAAAAAAAACCAACCTTTAGTGAATCTTGGAAGCAAAGCAACAGAAACCTCTTGCCTCAAATATAGTCACACCCTAGCTTGGAGTTGTTGGCCGAAAATACCTTTAGAGAGAGCTTCAAAATCGTGGCTTTAGGGTTAGGGTGAGCCTCCCTATTTATAGGCTCCAAATGGTGATCAGATAAACCTTTTTGAATTCAAATTAAGATAAGCCTTTATCTTAATAATTCAAACCCTTTTATCCTCATTATCAAAATCGAAAATAAATATATTTCCATATATAATTTCGACCACCACTCTCACTCACTCAACCGTCACTTACTCAACTATTGAATAATTACAGTTTTAGTCCCTGCACCTTAATTAATCAATTTAACTGCCAAATTAATTCCAATTAATTCCAGAAAAATTTCTAATTAATTATTATAGTTTCTAATTAATATATTATCACTTAAATATATTAATAAACTATTTATTTAATTTCTATTGATTTATTAATCACATAATAAATCAATCTTTCTCTCTACCGGACTTTCTGCCAATCCTCCAACTATGAGGGCAACCCAAATGGACTATGCTACTATTAATTAGATAAATACTAATTATTAGTCATGGCTTAGACACCTAATCCAACAGTCTCCCACTTGGATAAGTCTATGACTAAAATTACCAATTTAACCTCTAATTAATTAGCAACTGTAGCTTCCTAGAAACCGCTGCCGAACTCTGACCTAGTCAGTTCTGTCCAATGATAAGTGATCATATGATCCTTCGTCCAACAAGATATTTTCAGACACGAGACATGGATTGAGATCAATCTCTGTCCGATAATCTGTTTCCCGATTTTCGATTCTGCTTATGACTTTAGAACTTCTAATTGAACACATCAATTTAGTCCAGGCTGGCCAGCACTTTAGTCAACTTCAAAATCATCGAGAGGCCTACAGATATCTGTTTCCCATCAGGGTCAAGGAACGAATAAGCTTTGACTTATATGCTTATATCTTTTACAAGTCAAATCATTCACAACAACATGTTTTATAACATCGAGTTACCGATGCGTTTTCATATTATCAATGAACAACTGCCTTGTAAATCATAACTCATATCTCTCCACTTCAAGATCATAAGATATTATCGTCTCAACATTGCTTGTGATATAATCCATGAAGCAATCTGTTGAGCGTGGGTTTATCCAATACTCAAATCTCTATTTCTAAGTACTCATGAATGTTGTAGCAATCCTATTGCTATGTCTAACTCCTTAGACAGTCTACAAACCAATTCATGACAGTCTTGATTCAATACTTACTTCCCAAAGTATGAGCGACTGTGGACCTATCTGAATAATTAAATTATCCAGGAAGTAAAACATGCAAAAGTGAAACATAAAGATCTGACTGGCAGCTACTCCTGCTTATTACCAAGTCTCCACAAGGTAATCACCAAGTCGGACCTTGTCATAAACTGTTATCGGTTTCAAGATTTCTTTTAAACTTTCAATTCTAATTTTACATCTATGTCTTTATCAACCTTATACTCTTTCTATGTATCCAAAGTATCTTATACTTATACATTTTATTGCAGATGATCCAATCGGATACTCATCCGATAACATCTCAATATGTTATCCTGTCAATTTCTCTTTTAACTCCATTCTGTGTACTGTGACTTCCTATGGTTCTGGGTCTGCACCCTAAGACTATTTCGAGGTGTTATGATGTGCCGGTGAACCACACGCGCTCCATCAGAATACCAACGAGACTCTTTAACCATGAAGTCCTTTAACATCATGTCCTGATGTTAATAATTACCACTTTGAAAATCTTTCAAATTAATACTATCACTTTCACCCTAATCATTTCCTAATGAATTCTCACTTGAGTTCAACCAATCCATCCAGTATTCCCAGCCAGGCAATGTCCTGAATCCAACTTACTATGCCCTAAGCATTAAGTTATCAGGACATGTTCATGACTTTATGATCGATCCAAAACTTGTGGAACCCGATTTAATCCTATTCCAAACCCTTTCGGAATCCAATGATTATTTATAATCCTTTGTGTCATGATTTTTGAAAAACTATTTTCCTTTCAGAGACTTTTCTCGTGCATCTTGAATCTTATCAAGATCATGCTTACAATGGCTAGGTCTATGCTGGCGACTTCATCTTTCCAATAGATGACTGTGAATTACATGAGTATGTTGCACCTTCTTTATTTCTTTCATGCCAAGTCATCACACTTTGCAATGACAAGAAAAACTTTTCCTAAGTCTATGCATCTTGAATCTCATCAAGAACATCTTGGCAGAATCTGGATCTATCTCATAGACGTTTATGCCGTATTTCTATTAAGGCTTTCATAGCGATCCGTCTCTTAACACCAAGTCATTACACTTCGTAATGAAAAGAGACGTTTCCTAGAACCATTATTTATCCCACATGTAGGGATAGTGGATAACGGCGACTCCCACTGGCTTTGACACGGTTATAGGCTATTCACAAAATCCAGGACTTATGGCACATTTTGAGAATCCAAACCTTTCTGACATTTTAATGGGAATCTTTCAGCCCTTTCTCAAAATCCAATCCTTTGGCATATTTTGAGAATCTGAATATCCTTTCTTGTGAGATGCCCGTGGGACGAAACCCGGGGCCATGTACCTTTGTAATGGCATGCTCTATGTGTGTCCCTATTAGTGTGTCGGTAAACCACACATGCTCCACTAACAACTCACACTATGCCATGCAGAATCCTCTCGGATTTCATCTTCTATTGAGAGTGCTTTACTCGGAATCAATTGCTTGACTCTAAGTATCGATTCACTCAACTAGATGCTCTGAAGGTATGTATATGTCCATGTTGCTTTCTTTTGATGATTCAGTTACACCCACTAGTTTTTAGACCAGGTGTAAAATCAATCAAATTTTCACACAGACCGTGTCTCGTCTTAAGGTCCTCTTATTTGGTAGCAGCCGGGCTCACCAATGCTTCCAAGTAGTCGGATTGCAAATCCGTACCAACTACAGTGTTTTACCACTAATCAGTATGTCACCCCGATCACAAATACTTATGATGGTGATCAATACTACCGGTTAAGAGGAGATTATGTCAGTTGTAAAGCAGAAATCTGATTTCTGCTCTAAGCCTAGTGATGACTAAAAGGTTCTTTCATTGCTAATCCTAAACTCATTTAGGACTGTCCCAACTCCCACTGTTTCCTTAGACCATGAGTTCTTTCTAAAAGAGCTCTTTAGTTACAGTGGGATAGCTAATGAAACGACAATGCTGATCAAGTTCAGCTGGTCATGAGGTTCATATGAACACTACAAGACCCTAGACTTTCTATGTACAAGTGGGATAATCCCAGCTTTACATTTCAGGCAGTGTCTGCAAGACCTACTTAGTCTAGGATGTGGTCGGAGTATGGTTTATATGGACTGACTGGTATAGTGTTCATCTTATTGGAAACTAATTGGCAATGTATCTCATACACCGAGGATCAAACTGTTTCGACCAATGCTCCATTATCTTCCCTAAGACACATTATAACCATTAATATTCTTGGAAGAGAATGAACTGTGAAATCTTTTTCTCAGTTTATGTTATCGCTCAGGTTCTGTGAAACTTGTACTTCCTTTGAAGTCCTTGAACTATTCGAGGTTTCAATTTAATTGCTTATCCCGATTAGCAATGTCATATTCGTCATACCGAATGATGAATATCGTGAAGTACAAACAATTGTGTTCTATATCAAGATTCTAGCAATACACAACAACAGGTGTGTCCGTTGCTCTAAATCTCAATGTCCTTTACATATCTATGTAAACTTATGACTTTGTTCAAGACTTGCAATCTTCAGTTGACTCTAAGTCAACTGATTCCAAAATCCTATCCTCTGGATCTTTGGGTGATTCATTTCTTGCCACATGTGCTTTATAAAGAACTTAATCATCATCTGACTCCAAGTCAGATGATTCCAAAGTCCTGTCCAACTGGACCTTTGGTTGATTCATTTCTTGACACATTAAGAAATTAATTCATCAAGTGACTCTAAGTCAAATGATTCCAAGGTCCTGTCCAACTGGACTTATGGTTGAATTGATTCTTATAACATTTGTATTAACAATCATAAATGACACAATTCTTGAATCCAAACACTTTGGATGCATCAACATTCAAGTTATTACTAATCATACATTCAACACATTCATATAACATTTCAAGGATAATTTCAGACAACAGGTGTTAAAAGAAAATATGACAATTTTATTAAAAGTTAAATCCTTGAACAATGTAATAGACAATGTCAAAAATGTATCTAAAGACTAATAACAATATTTAATATCTATCTAAACTTCAAAACTGCACGAGCTGGAGATCCAATCCAAATGTGCTCCTATGCGACAGAGTCGCGTGCCTTCTTGATTCCCTGCATACAATCCAAAATGCGACTGTCACATTATGTATCAAGAAATCTTAGAACAGGAGTTTTGAGGTTTTTAGATATACCTGAGCTTTCAAAAGAGTTGGAGCGTCTTCCAATCTTTCCGTGACTGTATCCGATTCACCGGATTCCCAGTTTGAGACATGTCTAGTCGATCTCGACCGTTTCTTGTTACGTCTCTTCACTGGATTTAATCCAGAAGTAGCTGAGCCATTGGAGCTACGCCTGTCCAAGAGTGACTCGTATAAAGTCAACAGTGGACACATTTCCATGAGGGTCTTTTTCTGGTCTTCCTTTCTATACGTCTGAATGAACAGATCGTACTCATTTGTCAGCGAAGCGAGTAGGATGTTAACACTCTCTTCCTGACTCATGGAATAACCAAGTTTATGCAATTCGCCTATGTACGCTTCAATCTGAAGAACATGCGAATTGACGCTACTTCCTGCTTTCAGCTTGCACTCTGCAAGTCTTTTGAAGATCCTGGTTCGTTCCTCTTCAACTGGTTTCTGGAACCTTTTCTCAACCAGTTGCATTAACTCATATGGCCCCAAGGATTCAAAATCCTTGCGGAACTCGGGGTCAATGGTTGATAGCATGAGGTCACGAATCTCTTCGGATTCATCATAAGAACCTTTTATGATGACTTGTTCCCGTGGAACTGGGATCGGATACTCAATGAGATGTAGCTTGCCAGAAATGCCGAGAGCCAGTCTCCAATTGCGAAGCCATTCTTTACAGTTGAGGCCAGTCAGCCTTTCCATATTTGGCAGGTGCATTCTGATGCTTTCCGAAATGGGTGAAGGAGGAGAATTGACACTTGACATCTATAAAAGAAATAGAATTTATTAGTTTAACTGTTCCTTTTAAATAATTACCCAATATATTATTTATTAAGGCTAGGATCCAAAATACCCCAACTATGGTGTGAAGAGGGATGCCGTAATCACAACATAATGGTCATTAAGGTAGATAAACACTTATCAATTTCATCTTATGAAATTCCTAGGTCTGATGAGATTCATTAAACTTTTAAATGGCATGTTTAATCTCAGATGTGCCCCACTGTTTGTGACTGGGATGCCGAGGATCACAAACTGGATGTGAATAACCATGCAAATTAGCTTGGTACTCTCGGGTTAATTATCATCTCTAATTGATGTGCCGGTAAACCACACATGCTCCATCAACAATGATAATACCCGGGAAACCCATTGTAACTCTTTATGAACCCCAATTGGCGTGCCGGTAAACCACACACGCTCCACCAATGTTTCATAAAGTGCAATGTGCAATTTCATGGAATAGCACCAATTCACATTTTTCCTAAAGTAACTAGATTTGGGTTTTATTAAGTGTTCTAGTACTTTGAATCATTATACTTTTAGTGATTATTAGGCGGTCCTATCAAACCTGTTCGGCTAACGACCCTCCACTGATCAGGCGAGCGGTGGGTGAGAGTGTTCACCCATTAGACCGCCATTTTATAGGCAGTCTCCTTATACCCACTTTATAGACCAACTTCGTGAATGAGGCCTGCTAATGATTTGACTAACCATTTAATCTCATACATATAAATAATAACTTCCTAGTTATAATATATATAAGATGTAATTTTTTAAACCCTTAAAAAATTGTTTCTGGTTCATCTTTTAATTTATTGTCGATTTAAACTATTAAATTTCAAATTAAATTAAACCTTGAAAATTGATTTTAATTATCTTTTAATTAACCAATTAATTAAATTAATTAAATTTGATATTTTAAACCTTTTAAAATATTTTAGGATTTATCCTTTTAATTTTCGCCAATTTAAACAATTAAATTCTAAATTAAATTAAATCCTTGAATTATCTTTTAATTACCAATTAATTAAATTAATTCAAATGTAGATAGGTTTATCAAATTAATCAAATTAATTAAAACCTATCCTTATCCCCTAATTTTCGATTTTTAGGATAAAGGTTTTAAGGTTTATCTTTTAAACAATTTAAAGTTACCAAAAATAGAATACCTTCTAAACCCTAATCATAAAATCGCCAAAATAGAGGGGAGGGGCTAGGGTTTTTCAAAACCCTAACCCTAATTGTCGATTTGCCCAAAATTAGGGTTTAGAGACTATAAACCCTAATTACAAGGAAAGCAGTTATAGCAATTTAACAAGAAAAACAACCAAATGCTCTGATACCACTGAAAGGTTTTCTGCAACTATGAACTAAAAATCCTAAGTTCACATGCAACCTATTTAGATCTAAGTTTTTCTCTTAATTAAACATATAACAATTCCTAGAAGGCCAGAAAAAGATTAACTAAAAGAAAGATCAAGAAAAACCAACCTTTAGTGAATCTTGGAAGCAAAGCAACAGAAACCTCTTGCCTCAAATGTAGTCACACCCTAGCTTGGAGTTGTTGGCCGAAAATACCTTTAGAGAGAGCTTCAAAATCGTGGCTTTAGGGTTAGGGTGAGCCTCCCTATTTATAGGCTCCAAATGGTGATCAGATAAACCTTTTTGAATTCAAATTAAGATAAGCCTTTATCTTAATAATTCAAACCCTTTTATCCTCATTATCAAAATCGAAAATAAATATATTTCCATATATAATTTCGACCACCACTCTCACTCACTCAACCGTCACTTACTCAACTATTGAATAATTACAGTTTTAGTCCCTGCACCTTAATTAATCAATTTAACTGCCAAATTAATTCCAATTAATTCCAGAAAAATTTCTAATTAATTATTATAGTTTCTAATTAATATATTATCACTTAAATATATTAATAAACTATTTATTTAATTTCTATTGATTTATTAATCACATAATAAATCAATCTTTCTCTCTACCGGACTTTCTGCCAATCCTCCAACTATGAGGGCAACCCAAATGGACTATGCTACTATTAATTAGATAAATACTAATTATTAGTCATGGCTTAGACACCTAATCCAACATGTTATTCATGAATGGTACAGAGAAATTATTAACACATGTTAATTATGGATGATTATATTACTACTGATAATTGATTATAATTGTAATCATCGATGATTATAACTGTAATCACTGATGATTATAATGTGATCATTGATTACTATAAATATAATCATTTGTGATTATAACTCTAGATTGCTTTATCATGGGCATAATCATTTTTTATGTCTTTTAACTTTATTTTGCAGGTGTGAATACAAAAACAAGAATGATCTTATTCATGGGTGCCCCATCTTTGTTTTTATGTATGATGGTAGCAACAACAATAACGATCAAAACTACAACATCGGCGAATTCATTTTATGATTAAATGTGTATTTATTTAAGAACAATGATGTATTCGCGTATGATTAAATATGTATTCATTTTATGATTAGATGTGTATTCACTTACGATCATATGTATATTTACATATCATTGCATGCTTATTCATTTATGATTACAGGTTTATTTATTTATGATTAGATGCGTATTCGGTAATTCTCAAATAGTTCATTTTTATATATATTTTATTCATTGATGATTACAACGTAATTTTGTATAATCTCTATAAAAATACTGTTAAAAATTAAATCACTAAAATTATAATTTTTTTTATATTCATCCATGATTGAAACCGTAAAAAGAATAAAAAACTATTAAAATTTCGAATTTTGAAAAAAGAATTGATAAAAATATTTTTTTTATTTTCAATTAATAAAATAACAAAAAAATCAATTAATTCTTTTATTTTAGGTAACAGCAATCGTAATCCCATGATTATAGGAAAACATAATTATTTAGTATTTTTAATTAATTAGTCATATTGTAAAATTACTATAATATCCATATAAAATGATTGGTCCAGAATCATTCTCACATTCTCAACCTTTTAATTCTTCTCATTTTAACCTCTCCCACACACATATATATATATATATATATATATATATATATATATATATATATATATATATATATATATATATATATATATATATATATATATATATATATATATATAAAATATATATATATATATATATATATATATATATATATATATATATATATATATATATATATATATATATATTATATATATATATATATATATATATATATATATATATATATATATATATATATATATATATATATACTCACACATACAACAATTTTAATACACAAAACCCTCTCATCTTCATACATACACTTTTTAAAAACATACAAATGTCTTCATCTGATAACAACGAAATGTCTTCAAAATCGACGTCGTCAGACGAGGATAACGGCCAGGGAAATGACGAGCAATTCATCGGTAATTTAATGCAATGCACGCTAGCGTACTTCGAAAACCAAGCGGGAAGTTCAAATGTGCCGAGAAGAAGACGGGGTGCTAATTTACGTAGAGAACGTGAAGACGGCCATGATCGTTCAATTAACGATTATTTTGTCGATGACGCCGTATACGCTTCCAAGTTCTGGCGTAGGTTCCGAATGGAGAAACAATTGTTTTTACGCATTGTTGGTGATTTGGAAGCATGATTCTCGTATTTTCAACAACGGTGCGATGCTAGAGGCGTAAAAGGGTTTACGCCGATTCAAAAATGCACAGCGGCTATCCGACAACTAGCCACGGGTTTAGGAGCCGACTCGTGGGATGAGTACCTACGAATGTCCGAGAGAACGGCACGGGACGCACTTTACAAGTTTTCAAAAGCCATCATCAAGGTTTATGGTCCCCGATATTTACGTAAGCCAACGACGAACGACATACATCAACTATACACAATTCATCAAGGAAGACATGGCTTACCCGGGATGATCGGCAGCATTGATTGCATGCACTGGGCGTGGTCGATGTGCCCCAATGCATGGCGTGGTCAGTTTATGCGGGGCGACCACAAAGAGCCGACAATAATTTTAGAAGCGGTCGCATCGACAGATCTTTGGTTTTGGCATGCTTTTTTCGGAGTTTCCGGGTCTAACAACGACATCAACGTACTCGATCAATCGCCCGTATTCAACGATATATTTCAGGGTATATCTCATGACGTCCCGTTTGTCGTGAACAACGTTACTTACAAACGTGGTTATTATTTGACCGATGGGATTTATCTCGAGTACTCTGTTTTTGTGAAGTCGTGGTCACATCCGAACGACGAAAAACGTTTGAGGTTTAAGGCGGTCCAAGAAGGAGCTCGGAAGGATATAGAACGAGCGTTTGGCGTACTTAAAAAACGTTTCAACATTATTTACAATCCGGCACGGACTTGGGACGACAGAAAAATTAAGTCGTTGATGTACGCGTGCATTATTCTACACAATATGATTTTAGAATACGAAGAGAAAGCTATTTGCCGATTTGATGAAAATGAAGTGTTGCCACATCCTGAGCCTCTCGGTTTTGACACGGCTCAATACCGAGCAAATAGAGCGGAGGTACGTAGCCGTGAGTTGCACAACAACCTTCGAGTGGACTTGTCGGAACATGTCCACCGGAATGCAGTTGAAGCCATCAAAATTGAAGAAGACGAAGAATTGTTCTTGACGTCGGATGAAGAAGCGGAGGAGTATATGGACGACGACGACGAAGATGAAGATGATGAAGACGACAACGACTCCTACGGCTCGGAAGATTGACGTTTTATTTTTTCATGTTTTATCGTGTGTCGTTTTTATTTATCGTTAGTTTTATTTTTCGTTTGTCGTTTTAATTTACGTTTGTATTTTTAATTTCTTTTAATTAATGAAATGTTATTTATAAAAAATTAGTTTGGTTTAATTTAATTTATTTTTTATTTATTTAAAACAAAAAGTGAGGGGTTGGTGAGGGGTTACCCTTTCTTAGATTTGAAAGGGTGAGGGGAAGGTGAGGTGGCGCCTATGTGGCACCAGAACCCCTCACAGTGAGGGGAACCCATACCTCTTAGTCTAACATAAAATTTCAGTTTTAGTCAAAATTTTAAAAATCTGTATTTTTATGTCGGTGGTTTCTAAAAGTTTTTGTCTTTGTGGTCGTCAAATACTTCAGTTTTGGTCTCCTGAACCATATCAAAAATTTATATTACCTTTTATATTTTTTTTCTTTTTTCTTTTTAATGATTTACATATTTTAATATTAAATAAAAATAGCAAAAGTTAAACCACCCTCTTAAACCCATCGTCTCTATCTCTCTTTCTCTCCATACCATCATCAGCCCACACCTCACCCTCCACATACACACACACACACACACACACACACACACACACACACACACACTCTCTCTCTCTCTCTCTCACTGTCTCTCTTTCTTATTAAGGAATCGCTTATCCCTCACCCTCATTTGTCGATTTAACCACCGCGCCCTAATTTGAAATCATGCGGGGGTTTTTAGACAAGGGTTTTCGGTTTTTGAGGAAAATGTCAAAGAAAGTAAATAGTGGAGGGGATTGCTGTGAAGATGATGATGAGTAGAGCGATTTGATATCGAATCCTAATCGTTTGATTTCCGATGACTTTTTACACTAAAAAGGCTGAAAATATGGATGATCGTGAGGAAGATGATGGAAAATAGGTGGAAGAGTAGGAAGGTAGGGTTTGTAGCGATGGTAAAAGTAATGATAGGAGTAGTATGTAGGGAGTAGTATGGTTAGTTTTGTAGAGAAAAGGCTTGTGATGCATGGTTCTGATATTGATGCTTCCAGGATCAATGTGCCAGTCTCTTCTTCACAGGTTACTGCTTAGCCTCTGTTTGTTACAATACCTTGTGGCATTGTGGCATTAGTCCCGCATCATTGCATAATTCTCCAATTATGCTCCTAATTCTAAGGTAAAGTGCATCACATCTAAGTAATTCTCCAAGTTCCTTTAATTATGCTTTGCATGTAACATCTATGTTTTGGGCCTAGGAGGCTTAAACCGACAAAATAAAACTTATTTTGTAAATAAAGAAAAAAATAAATGAATAAATTTAATAATTCGTTATATTTTTTATTATGAATAAATGAGTCAAATATAGTTTTAAAATCTATTCATTAACCAAATGTGAGAAATTTTGTCATAAGTACTAAAAGTGTCAATTTGGCCAAACTTAACCATTGAGCTTTGACTAGTCAAAAATTTAGAAGAAGTAGAAAATATTATAAAGGGATTGACCTAGAAACTTGGAGTAAGTTAAATAATTCCTTGAATTAATATTAAGGACCTAAATTGTGAAGAATTTTAGTATAAGGGGCCATTTGTGTCAATTTGGGAAACTAAGGGTTAGTGTTGACCTAGACAAGTCCTCAAGTGAAATAAATAATTATATTTGGGGCATAAGTGTGAATTTAGAGACTTCTAATGAGAATAATGGACTTTTGGGTGTTGGGTGAAGAAAGATCAAACTATAGGGACTAATGTTGCAAAGTCTTGAAAGATGTAAGGTTTTTGATGGGGGTTTTTGACAACGCCTAGTAATATTAAGTATTTTAGGCCTTGTTGAGCCGTGTTTTAGTTAATTTATCATTATTAATTGGCTAATATCACTTACTTTTGTGTCAAAGTGCTTGGAAATGTTTTTAGTGTAAATGCAGGGGTTTTAGTGCAATTCTGGAGAAGTTGTGGAGCGAAAAAGGCAAAAAGTTGGACCTGACAGAAATAGAGGCGCTATCTCTTGTGATAGAGCCGCTATCGACAATAGAGCCGCTATCTCGCGACCGGATAAAATCTTCGTTTTTGAATTCCGAGATTGCGGGATAAGGCAACACGCGCGTCGCGGTTTCTAAGTGGCCGCGACGCGGAAACCCTAATTTCGCACAACTATAAATACCGGAGTCCCGTCCGACTTTTCACTCATCCTGGGACACGAAGGAGGGATCCGAAGGCACTATTTCGTCAGCTTTTCAGTGGGAATCAACATTTTGGTTAGTTATTTAGTTTTTCTCTTATTTTATCAACTCGGTATCGAGGTATTCCGCAATCGGGATTTCCATCGATTACTTGATGTTTGTTTAAATTTATAGTTCTGATTTCAGTAGCATTAGTCAGTAGTTAGATCTGATATTTGAGTGTTTGGATATTGGTTTGATGTTTGATTTGGATTTATAAAAGTTAATCATTCAGTTTATGGTTTAGTTGCAATTTTCGGTATTTTGGATGTTTGAATGCTTGTTGATGTGTTTGGAACTGTTGTTGCTTCTGGATTTTGGACTTAGTTTCTGATTTCAGAAAGTAACATTAGTCTAGGATTTGGTTTGGTTTAGTTAGTTTATGTTTGATTTGGTTTTTGGCATTGGTCTTGGAATTGTGTTTTTAGTTGGTTTTTGGAAAAGTAGAAACAATACCGCTGACTGTAGAGTGACACTACAGTTGGTATACTATCGTCTTGTCCTAACCACGTAACTCCTGTGGATCGACCCTGACTACCACTGTACTAGTGTGTGTTAGGTATTTTTCTCTTATTTTTGACCGCACGACGACCGCTGCGTTATTAGTTTTCCCCCATTTCAGCCATATTCATGTTTTTTTAGAAAGAGAGGGAGAAGATGGTGATTTTTATGGATTCCAAGAAGAATAGATGTTTGTTCTTGAAGATTGATCATATACTTGAAGTTCCTAGCCAATCTAAGATATAAACCCTTCCTTTTCTAGCTTGTAAACCTATTTTTGGGTGGGGTTTTATGTCAACTCCGAAAATAGTAATTTGGGGGAGGAAATCCTAGGATCCCAAGTGTTAGTTTATGATTCTAGGTCATGTTTTCATCAATATCCAATCCATGGATGCTCTAGATCCAATTACTTGTTTGATTTGGGTGTTATGAACCCTAGAAATTGGGGATTTGATGATTAGTTGAGGAATCTAGATATTGGTGGATGATTATGGTGGTCTTGGATGAGGGGATTCATTTCTAATGATTCCCTAAGGGTTCCAACCCTTGATGTGTTATCTTAAACCTTGAATCACTAGAATATGGGAATTGGATGTTGAAATGGGTTTTATTCATGTATATGATGAATGGATCTCTTGTTTAATGGATGAATGGGTTTATTGCATCAATTTGGAAGTAATAGTGGAGTAAGGATCATTTCCTAATGATTCCATGGAATGGAAGAAGGAATCTCCACTTGTAATCATTAATTGATGGATTGGAATTGGGTATTCCATAAGTTTAACCTTTTGAACCAATTATTGGAATTGGGGATTCCATGAGGCTATCTTCTTTGGAGTTTTTGTGGGAATGATTCCCTTAAGGGGTGACCTTGGTTAAGAACTTAATGGGGTACTTAATGCTGTTAAGTGTTAAGATTGACTATGAACTTGATTCAATCACATATTGTTAAGAGATAAGAACTTGAATTGTGATTTCCATTGGTTTAAGGCATGAACACTTGGATTGAGAGTTGAATACTTGGAAATGAGTTCTTACATGTGTATTTTCATGTATAATTAGTCTTGGGTTGAATTAGGAATTGAATTGGGTCAAAAGGGAGTAAAAAAGACAAAAAAACGAAGCTACAACGTGCAGAACACTACCCGTGTTGCAGAACACGACCCGTGTAAAAGAGTCTATGCTTTCTGCTGGGTCTTACACAACCCATGTTAGGAGACATGTCCCGTGTCTCTGGGCCTGGCAAGATTTGTCACTTTTTTGGGTTTTGAGCATTATGGTTTGGGCCTTGGGTCCTCATTTTAATGCCAAACCTTGGGGATGTTTTAACTAAGATTTTCTTTATATTAGGAGGCTAAGGACTTCAAATTGGGATGGGGGATGATAGTTCCTTCTTAGTTGAAAAGAAGTAATTATAGTGCAACCTTTAGATGAAATGAGTATGACACCTTCCATTCTTGTCTTGTAGGAAGAATGTATATTGTAGCGACTTGGAGGTGAGACTAAGGACTTGAGTTATCACTCAACTAAGAGGATTTTGATGGAAGAGTTAAAGTCTAGGAGCGCCTCCAAATGCATCAAACCTTGTGTGACGTTAGTGTTGACTCGTCAGTTGACCTTGGCTACTATTATCTTTTGTGTGTGTTATCAACTATTTTTCATGCATGCTTTTATGTGCTAAATTTTATATGAGTACTATGTGTGCATTGCATGAAATGAGTCCTTTTAAATATGTTTCAAATAAAGACTATTATGTTGTTTTGAAAGACGTTTTGAGCATCCTATTTGTGCATTGCATATATAATGGGATTGACCGTGTGAACCTTATGATGACCTTAATGATGTTTGGCTGAGATAGTCATTTTGATGATGATTTTCCACTTAGAGGGCCTGAAATAGACCTTCAAACGACGTTTGTGGAACTGTTCCCGACAATAGGGAACCGCATGAGGGAGTTGCTAACCCTCATGGGGATAGTGTGATGGCCACTGTCCTAGTTTGGCATATACGGGGATCAAGTGATATGCTTTGTGCGTGTCATTTGTGAATTTAGTTAGGTTCCATCCTGGTGAGTTGGACTTTTAGGAGATGGACATGGGTTTGGGATAGTTGCATCATGCATTGCATTTGCATATCATAGCTATCCATTTTGAGTAAATCTTTATGATGTTTTAAACTATGTTGAAGTGTGTCTTAAACCTATTTTAGGGGTTGTCCCGAGTGTGGTGGTTATACTGCCCACTCTAAATGGGTTAGCCTCTGGCAAGCTCACTAGGCATTCCATTGCCTAACTTATTTTGATATGTACTCAGCTTGAGGAGTTAGAGAATTTTAAAGAAGCTGGATGTTTAGAAAGCCACGGATTGTGTGGTTTCGATTTAAATATTGTTATCAATCTTTAAGTATAATTATCCAAGGTTCAAAACTTGTTATGATCCAAAATCGAAAACTTGATATGAATCTTAAGTCTAATAAGAAGAAATGAGTTTAAAAAAAAGACAAAAACGAGTTTTAAACAATAAAAAGTTAAAACAAAACAATCGAAAAAGGAAAAAACTAAAACAAGTTTTAGCATTTTTATATTTATTTTTATATTTTTTATTTTTTAGTTTTCTAATATATATATATATATATATATATATATATATATATATATATATATATATATATATATATATATATATATATATATATATATATATATATATATATATATATATATATATATATATATATATATATATATATATATATATATATATTGAAAAGCAACAGATATATAAATAAGGGGAACTGCACTAGCAAGGCACTAGGCAGACCCTAAAAACACCAATTACAAAGAGCTAATGGCTAAACTAGGATTCGAAAACCACAGGTTCCTATCTATACACACTTTTTTTGCCCTAACATCAAGCCAAACAAAAGATTCACTTTGAATTTGGGATACCATATCGACTACTCTTCTAAAATTCTTCTTGAAGATGAAATCGTTCCTGTTTCTCCAAATGTACAGGAAAGTAGCGTATCCCACTGTCTCCAAAACTCTTTTAGTGACAACGTTCCGACTAAGCTCACAAATCTTAACAATGGCATCGTCAATTGAGTTAAGAACGATGTTATCTGACATCGCAGCGGTCGTCGTGCGGTCAAAAATAAGAAAACCTAACACACACGCTAGCACAGTGGTAGTCAGGGTCGATCCACAGGAGCTTCGTGGTTAGCCTAGATGATATATTACCAACTTGTAGTGTCACGCTACAGTCGGAGGATCTAGTTTCTAAGTTCTCAACTACCCAAAAGCAATAACCGAACCAAGTCAAGCCAAGCATGTGCTAAACTCAACTCAAACAAGCCTAGTCACTTTCTGAAATCAGAAGTGCATATCTGAATCAGAAGCAATCAAAGGCATCCAAAACATCCAATTAAAACAAGGTATAACCTAAACCAATAGCTATAGTCCAACTGAACAGTTACTGGCCAAAGTTCAATACCTAAACTAACCTAGTTGGCTACTGATTTCAGCAAGGGAAACAGTCCCAAACAAGGTCACAACACATCCAAACACAATTCAAACAATCAAAAACCAAAACAATCATAAAAACACCGAAAAAACCAATATTGCTTATAACCAAATGCTTCTCATTACTCAAACTCAATTCCAAACATTCAAACAGTAACCAAATGTTGCAAAAACAGAAATTAAAGCTCAATATCAGTGGGTGTCACTCCCAAAGATACTAGCCAATGCTTACTACTATCTAACTAATTGAAAATAAAATCTAAAACTTAAAAATACCAATTGAGAGGTTGCTGGAACGAATTCTTTGAGTCAAAGAGCTTCAAGGTCGATTTTACACCCGGTCTTTGCTAGGGTTTTCGGCTGGAAATGCCTCTATTTATAGTTGCAATTTTCCCGCAGCCGCGCCGCGCAAATGAAGAATCCGCGGCGCGCGTACTTATCTTTTCCTGTTTCTTCGGCATTTGAATGTGTTACACCGCCTCAAACCTGCGTCGCACATATAAGAAACCCGCGGCATGCGTACGTATTTCCTTGATTTTTCATTCCTTTCCAAACTTCTTCTAATTGCACGCTTTTAGTCCCTGTTTTCATTCGTTTCTTCCAAACAAGTCCTGGCACGAAAAGTGAGAATACCAAGATATATCTGATATAATTTCATCAAGAACAGGGCTCAACAACGCCTAAAATACTTGATATCACTAGGCGTTGTCATTATCTTTACCCCACCACAGAAAAATTTTGCGCCATACCTCAGTAGCAATTGTGCAATCGATAAAAATGTGATTAATTGTTTCGTCCGCCTGTTTACATAAATCGCAGATGTATGAGGATTGGGTGACACCCTTTGAAGCAAGCTGCACCTTTACCGCTAAACTTTTCCTAAACAACCTCCAAATGAAGATATTTATCTTATTTGGTAACCATTTAAGCCATCTATTTTTTCCAATTGAATGATTAACCTTTTTAGCCATTTCTTCCCTAAACCAGCTTACCGAGAACTCCCCTTTTGGACATTTCAAGCTTCGCCATTTGTCCCGTTTATCGTTTAGCACCAATTTTGAGATAGAGGACATTAAACCTTTTAATTCTTCTCTCGATCTACCTTCTCTAAGCATTCTACACCACTCCCAATCAGCGCCATTTACGTTAAATCTATCCTGAACGGTGCAATCTTTGCACGGGTCTAAGTTAAAGATTCCCGGAAAGGGTTCAAATAAGAACCACTAAAAGTTTAAGAACCGTGAGAACCAATATTCACACATTAAGAATAGTGTTTTTTTTCGTTTTTTCGTTTTTTCACAGTTGTTTATTATGTGAAAATATATCAAACTTAATAAATTTCTTATTTTTAATACGTTTTACAATATTCACAATATAATGAAATTCTAGTTATAAAACAGTGAATACCATAACGTGAGTTTTTTTCTTTAAAACATATCAATAATGATATTTAATAACAAAGGAATGCTAATTATATATTTTTATCTGTTTGATAATTTTATTTGATAGAAAACAACTGTTAAAAATAACAAATACAACATTACTACACTGTGAATTAGTGGTTCTCATGGTTCTCAACCTTTTAGTGGTTCTCATTTGAACCATTTCCTGTATATATATATATATATATATATATATATATATATATATATATATATATATATACATATATATATATATATATATATATATATATATATATATATATATATATATATATATATATATATATATATATATATATATATATATATATATTGATAATTTTATTTGATAGAAAACAACAGTTCAAAATAAAAAATACAACATTACTACACTGTGAATTAGTGGTTCTCATGGTTCTCAACCTTTTAGTGGTTCTCATTTGAACCATTCCCTGTATATATATATATATATATATATATATATATATATATATATATATATATATATATATATATATATATATATATATATATAGTTAGGATCTTTTGAGAACCACAAGTCCCCCGAGAACTCCCAAACCGATTTTTTTTTTCAAAAAACCGACCCCATAGGGCTCTAAAACGCACATTTTAAACATCTTCGAAAAAAAATTCCGAAAAAAAACGACTTTTTTTAAAAAAAAAAACTTTGCACTTGTACAAAAAAAAAAGTTTGCACATGTGCAAACTTTTTTATACGTACATTTTTTTTTTGAAATTTTTTTTTACAGAACGCCTTAAATATATGTTAGAAAGACATCCATAAAAAAAACTTGAAAAAAATGTACGTATAAAAAACTTTGCACATGTGCAAAGTTTTTTTTTTTGCACATCTGCAAATTTTTTTCAAAAAAAAAAATTCCGTTTTTTTGGAAATTTTTTTAAGCGCCCCGGCACCTATTTGAGCGTTTTAGAGGCCCATGTGGTCGGTTTTTTGAAAAAAATATCGCTTTGGGAGTTCTCGGGTTCTCGGGGTGAAGTTGGTTCTCAAAAGATCCTAAGTATATATATATATATATATATATATATATATATATATATATATATATATATATATATATATATATATATATATATATATATATATATATATATATATATATATATATGCTAGATTACTCGATCTTGATTTTTTTGTTATATATATATATATATATATATATATATATATATATATATATATATATATATATATATATATATATATATATATATATATATAAATGTTTTTTAATCTTGTTTTTAGTGTTTTTCTTTGTATTTTTAAATCTAATAATTATGAATCATAACATTTTAATCATAACGCTTTCGATCATAGTATTTTATTGCATATTATCATTTTTAATCTTATAATATTTTAAATCATACGAATTTGAATCATATAATGTAATATCGTAACATTTTTCAAAGAATAGAATATTTTGTCTCGTAACATTTATTATTTATTATTGTTTGGATCATAATATTTTGAATCATAAGATTTTGATTCATAACATTTAGATCATTAAATTAAAACACATATTTGGATCATTTTAAATTTTGAATCATCATAAGTTTGATTCATTATAATTTTTTTATTAAAATAAGTTTTAATTCAAAAAAAATTTGTTCATAACAGTTTGAAACATAAAACATATTTTGATTGTTAATATTTTTGGATCATAGAAAATTTTTGGCTAATTTTGAGGGTTTTCTTAATTAAAAATAAAAAATAGACACTTAAAAAATTTATTTTAAAAAACTTCTTTTTACAAAATTACTAATACAATGTCTACAAAGATCCTTTAAAATTTTATAATTTTTGGATTTCTTATATATATATATATATATATATATATATATATATATATATATATATATATATATATATATATATATATATATATATATATATATATATATATATATATATATATATAGGGTCCCGTTTCGGTGAGGACTCTTTTTTCGGTAAGGACTCGTAAGGACACCTCAAAAAAATTGAAAAAAAATATAAAAAAAATACAAATCATAAAATCGAGAATAGTACTATATCATGATCCAAAAAAATTTGGAAAAAAAAATTGGATCATTGAGAAACAGAAATGATCCACAAAAAATCTTATTTTGTGGATCATTGTTTCATTATAAAAAAAAATAATGATCCAAAAGTTTTTTTCCGAATTTTTTTTTCTCCAATATAGTACTATGATCCATTTTATTATTTATATTTTTTATTTATTTTTTTTCAATTTTTTTAAGGTGTCCTCACGAGTCCTCACTTTAAGAAGAGTCCTCACCCGATCGCTTATATATATATATATATATATATATATATATATATATATATATATATATATATATATATATATATATATATATATATATATATATATATATATATATATATATATATATATATATATATATATATATATATATATATATATATATCAAATTTTTATGATGGTGTTTGTTTTGTATAGAATTAAATTTCTAAATATGTTGTTATTTTGAACTTTTTTTACAAAGAAAAAAAAGTTACAGCCGAAAAACAAAGGGGGAGAATAAAAAGACCCACCAAATCATATGGTGACAAGTGTTGTAATTTGATGGGGCTAATCTAGATTACCATATTACCTTTTTTATTTGTCTTATTCACCCAATAGTTTTGAGTTTTAGACAACTATTTTCCAAAATTTTAACATGTGTCATTTTTTTTCATATTGAATCTTAGCCACCTATTTTCAAGATTAAAGGTTCAGATATGTTTTAGCGGTTTTTACTAAATTTTGAATTCCTACACGATTATATATATATATATATATATATATATATATATATATATATATATATATATATATATATATATATATATATATATATATATATATATATATATATATATATATATATATATATATATATATATATATATATATATATATATATATATATATATAGGTTCAATGCAGAACCAAAATATATTGCCTAACTGCAGAACCACCATTATGACCGTTAGATCATTATTTCAGTGGATTAGATTAAAAAGTGTACACCATAAAAAATTATACCCGTTTACAGGAAATCATATCCAATAAAGGGCATACTGGGTTTTTTATTTTTATTAGGTCCTAAAATATCTCTCTCTCTCTCTCGTTTTCGTCCTCTCTCTCTTTCTCGTCAGCTCCGCTTCCGTAAGTTCTCTTCTTTCTTTCACCTCTCGTGTATTGCTTAACAGTTCCTTCACTCCATCCCGACTTCGCTTTTGAGACTTCAGGTATCGGTGTTTGCGATTCCAAGTTCCCATTGCGGGTTCAATTTGGGATACCTGCTTCCATTGTATCGTTCTATTAAAGTAATCTCGACTGACTTCAACCAATTGATAAGCATCAAATTCAGTTAACACTTCGATTAAGCTTCTCCAATTGAAAGTTCAATTAACCATCTCAAATTGTACTCGTTTGTGTTGATTGCAGAAATCGTACTCGTTTGTGTTGATTGCAGAAATCGTATCATTGTCAACCTAATTCATACTCGTTTGTGTTGATTGCAAAAATCGTATCAATGGGTTTAAACCCAGTTCATACTCGCATCAATGGAATTAAACCCTATTCATACTCCTATCATTAAAAATCGATTTGAATTGATTGTAGAAACGAATTTTGGCGTCGGTTTGATATTGAAAACGACTTCAATTCATACTCGGTTAGAAACGAATTTTGACACAAATTTGAATTGATTGCAGAAAATGAATTTTGACATCGGGATGATTAGCTTAACACTTGTTCAGGTTTGACTTGCTTTAATGGAACCTAGTCTCGACTTCAAGTTCAAGTTCTTCCATTGATTAAGCATGCATTCTGTCCAGGTTCCAAGTTAAATATATTTTGAAGTTAAACATGTTGCCAATAATTGATAAACATCTTTTGGCTGATTAATTAGCTACAATTCATAATTTGGGTTACCGCCATTGATTAAGCATGGGTTCTCATTCAAGGTTAAATTCATATGAGATATTGTTTTAAATGCACTACAACTCAAGTTTTTATGGATTTTGGAAGATATTGTCTTTTATAAATGAGTAGTTTGAATTGCAGAAGTAACCTTCATTTTGGTGTGTGATTTCAATTTTTTTATTCCTGCACATCATATGTTCGATAAAATGCCATGATATATTCAAGAATGGATAAAGCTACTTCAACCAAGCCTGATGACTAAAATGCATTGCTTGACAGATTAAAAGAACAAAACAAACAATTATAGTTCAATGTACATAACTTATCTTCTTCTTCTTGATTTGATCGAGGGTATACACAGTGGTTAGCTATCTTATTTTTGGTATGTTCATCAATAAACATATGTTCATCAATGAGTTAAACTATGAACATCAATCAGCAGATTACGACGTAGTGGTTAGCTATCTCATTTTCATTAGTTGATTTGCAGGTTGTAGAAGATGCAAATGCTTTGATATTGTGATGAGAATCAGAGGAATCAATACAAACTAGAAACACAGGTGGTTGCAGGAGGATATGTTCATCAATGAACATATTTTGATTTGATACCTTGATACTGAATCGTGATATGTTCTTATTCTTTTAACTTTGCTCATGTAATTGTTTAAGACTTTGATCAATGTAATGGTTGATATTATTGGGATTGAAGTTTTCTTTGTATTTTAATCAAAGGGAGAGAGAACACAGAACCTTGCTCATGTAAATTTACATGTGTTCATTGATGAACATATGAACTGACGCAACTTTATATAGGATACGTATTGTTAATTGGACCATCATACCCTTTATCATCAAAACTAGATCAACGGTGAAAAATATGGTTCTGCAATTACGCAATATATTTTGGTTCTGCATTGACCCCATCCCTATATATATATATATATATATATATATATATATATATATATATATATATATATATATATATATATATATATATATATATATATATATATATATATATATATATATATATATAT
This sequence comes from Cichorium intybus, assembly GCA_023525715.1. Classification (NCBI taxonomy): domain Eukaryota; kingdom Viridiplantae; phylum Streptophyta; class Magnoliopsida; order Asterales; family Asteraceae; genus Cichorium; species Cichorium intybus. Next base: position 26,591,068 of record CM042013.1, on the reverse strand, counting down.
ATATATATATATATATATATATAGGGTTAGGATGCGATAATAACCCAAAATTCGGTAGAAATCGCGAGAATTCTTCTCGTCCAATCGCTCTCATTAAGGGCAATAACGTCAAACGTCTTCCTTCGACGTGACGCAATCACGTGCGACGCACGTCCACGGAACTTAATACAGATTCGATGTTACGATCATATATGACGCATGTTCGTCCAACGTGGTTTAAGTGGGTTTTTTTGGTTTTTTGTCTTTTTTGTTTTTTTATTTTCTATTATACTCGGTTTAAACATTTTTATTTTTATTTTTTTAATTATTTTTAGTTTTTTATAAATTTTTTTAATGTTACGGTACTCGATTTTATTTTTTTGATTTTTTATATATTTTTTTGATTTTTAATGTATTTTAATCATATTGTTAGCGTTTTTTGGATCATAGTTTTTTGAATCATTATATTTATGGATTACAATAAGTTTTGATTAATAAAAAAAATTGGTTCATAATAGTTTGAATTATAAAACATATTTTATTTCTGAATATTTTTGGATCATAGACAATTTTTTGGTAATTTTGTGAGTTTTTACTTAAAAATAAAAAAAATCACATAAAAAACTTATTTTCAAAAAAGTATTTTTACAAACTTACTAATATAATGTTTATAATAATCCCTTATATTTTCATAATTTTTGGAGATTTTTTTTTATTTTTTTCAAATTTTCATGATGGTATTTATTTTATAGAAAATTAAAATTTAAAAAACTTTGGTTTTTTTTTTTCAATTTTGTTTTTACAAAGAAAAAAAGTTATAAAAAAAACAAGGTGAAGGAATAAAAAAAATCCTGCAAACCATATAGTAACAAGTGTCGCAATATGGTGTGGGGTCTCGTTCAAATGATTATAATATCCTTCTTAATTTGTTTTTTTTCAGTAAATAGTTTTTATTTTTAGACAACTAGCGCCCAAAACTTTTAAGATGTGATTTTTTTTTCACATTGAATTTTATCCACCAATTTTTCAAGATTAAAAATCCAGTTTATCAAATTTTGAGTTTCTACACGATCCTCCTTATATATATATATATATATATATATATATATATATATATATATATATATATATATATATATATATATATATATATATATATATATATATATATATATATATATATATATATATATATATATATATATACATTTTTTTTTGAAAAGCAACAATAATTTTATTAGAACACGGCTGCACCAGCAATGCACTAGGCAACCCTAAACAGAAACATTACATCGAGGAAACAGCTATAAAAGGGGCTAAAAGCCACAAATTCCTATCTATGTTAACTTTTTTAGCCCTCACATGTAACCATAAAAAAGTTTCCTTTTGAATTTGACTACACAGGGCTTCTGGACTTCTCCAAACCTTTTTGAAATTACAATCATTTCTATTCTTCCAAAGAGACACAAAAGTAGCATAGGATACCACTTCCAACACCTTTTTTTGAACTTGGTTTTTGCCTAGATCACAAACATTATCAACTACTTGCTCTAAAGAACTTAAAGCACCCTGTCTCCCATTCCACCATAAGAAGATTTTCTGCCAAACCGCCATGGCACCGGACATTCAATATACACACACATACACACACATATATATATATATATATATATATATATATATATATATATATATATATATATATATATATATATATATATATATATATATATATATATATGTATAGACTTAGGATCTTTTGAGAACCAACTTCACCCCGAGAACCCGAGAACTCCCAAACCGATATTTTTTTCGAAAAACCGACCACATAGGCCTCTAAAACGCACATATCTAAGACTTTTCGAAAAAAAAAATTTCCGAAAAAACGACTTTTTTTTTTTTGAAAAAATTTTGCACATGTACAAAATTTTTTTTTTTGTACATGTGCAAACTTTTTTATACGTACATTTTTTTTTCAAATTTTTTTTATGGATGTCTTTCTAACATATATTTAAGCTGTTCTGTAAAAAAAAATTTGAAAAAAAATGTACGTATAAAAAAGTTTGCACATGTGCAAAGTTTTTTTTTTGCACATGTGCAAATTTTTTTCAAAAAAAAAAGTCGTTTTTTTTTGGAATTTTTTTTTTCGAAAAGTCTTAGATATGTGCGTTTTAGAGGCCTATGGGGTCGGTTTTTTGAAAAAAATATCGGTTTGGGAGTTCTCGGGTTCTCGGGGGACTTGTGGTTCTCAAAAGATCCTAACTCTATATGTATATGTGTATATATATATATATATATATATATATATATATATATATATATATATATATATATATATATATATATATATGTATATATATATATATATATATATATATATATATATATATATATATATATGTATATATATATATATATATATATATATATATATATATATGTATATATATATATATATATATATATATATATATATATATATATATATATATATATATGTATATATATATATATATATATATATATATATATATATATATATATGTATATATATATATATATATATATATATATATATATATATATATATATATATATATATATATGTATATATATATATATATATATATATATATATATATATATATATATATATATATATATATATATATATATATATATATATATATATATATATATATATATATAGCATTTCAAATGAGACCATATAAATTTTGTGAGACCGGGAGACTCAATCTTAGCCACTCATTTTAGAGATGAAAAAATAAAAAAAAATTAAAATAGGCTAAAATAATGAGAATTTTCAAAAAAAAAATTCTATTTATTTTCGCTACTTATTCTATCTAAAAAAAATTTTATAAAAAAATTTAAAAATAAAAAAAATTCGAAAAAAAACCTGGATAAATCAAAAAAATATTCTATTTGAATGTTGCTGGATGTTGCATATTCTAATAGAATATATTAGACAAAATAGTGTAATATTCTACTAGAATATGAAAAAGCGCTAATTTTTTATTTTATTTTTTTTAATTTATTAATTTTTTTGAATAAAAAAATGACGAAAATAATAAATAAATACATTTTTTTCAATTTTTTTTCATTTGTTTTGTATTTTTTAATTTTCTTTTGTTTTACACCCAAAATGAGTGGCTAGTAATGCGTCTCTCGGTCTCACAAAATATAATGGTTTCATATGAACTTAACCATATATATATATATATATATATATATATATATATATATATATATATATATATATATATATATATATATATATATATATATATATATATATATATATATATATATAGGGTCCCGTTCCGGTGAGGACTCTTTTTTCGGTGAGGACTCGTAAGGACACCTTAAAAAAATTTAAAAAAAATACAAATCATAAAATCAAGAATAGTACTATATCATGATCCAAAAAAAATTGGAAAAAAAAATTTGGATCATGGAGAAACAGTAATGATACACAAAAATTTTTATTTTGTGGATCATTGTTTCATTATAAAAAAAAATAATGATCCACTAGTTTTTTTTCGAATTTTTTTTCTCCAACATAGTACTATGATCCATTTTATTACTTATATTTTTGTTTTATTTTTTTTTCAATTTTTTTAAGGAGTCCTCACTTTAAGAAATATCCTCACCGGATCGCTTATATATATATATATATATATATATATATATATATATATATATATATATATATATATATATATATATATATATATATATCGTGTAACTTAATGATTGTAGGAGTCTATTATTGTTTGATGCGAAAAACAAAATGATATGATTGGCATGGAATCTTATTTTGTTTCATACTCGGTTGACATACAATATACATAACTTTTAATTATAATAATATCATGTGGATAAAAAATATTTTTGTTATTATAACTGATAAAATTTTTAATATGTATATGCAATAATATAATTTAATAATATCTTAATATGAAGAAATTGGAATTTTACTTTTCTAACTGAAATACATAAAAAGAATATATATTTGGGTGGATAAAGTCACTTTGCCGAGGGCTCGACTAGGCAAGCAGGTGACGCCGTGACGCATATGACATATCTGATACCGGTAGAAATACCACTCTACTGTTTCAGTACCGAAAAAAAAAAAAAAAAAAAAAAAAAAAAAAAAAAAAGAACACATCGAATAAGTGGTTGTACCATATTCAAAATATTAAACATATAGACATTTTAAAATTACATTATTATATTATTATATTTTTGTCTAATCGAAATACCTACTATGCTATTGGTCTTTTTCAGTACCCATCATCTCATTGTTAGGTAATTAGTTGGCGATGTGAACTTCCTATTTTCTTATTATTCCTGTCAACTTCTCGTTTTCTTAGTTTTCCCGCTAAAAATACTCGTATTTTCTTTAATGATTCTAAGATTTATTAGACTATGTTTTTGGCTTCATTGAGAAATGTTTATCATATTAAATTAGTTTAGATTATATTAAAATTAATTTTTTTAAATATTTTTCTGAGCTGGCCCTTTATATTTATATAACAAATCAATGTTTTGGAGCATATAAATAAACACTAACCAATGACAATCATACGTATGAAAGCATCCACAATATAAAGTCTAATGAAGTAATCAAATAAGATAAAATTAATAGTTTACATCTAATTGTTTAAACTCGGCAATAACAGAAGAGAACCTATCATGTTTCTGTAGACCTTCTAATCAACAGTTGGCTTGTCTAGAGATAGACTTAGTCTTGTACCTGTAGCCATCGGCACCTTCGCATCCGAACAATGTTCCATTCCAAATCGAGCAAGAAGGTTCTTTGTGTATTTTTCTTGATTTATGAAAATGCATTCTTTCGATTGTTTAACTTGTAGTCCGAGGAAGAAATTATTCTTCCTCATCATGCTCATTTGAAATTTTCTTTTCATTAGGGTTTCAAATTCTTTTGAAGCGAAGGATTGATATCATCTACGTAGATTTGAACTAACATTAGATGGTTACCAACTTTCCTTCAGAATAATGTGCGGTCAACAGATCCTTGTTTAAAGTTCAATTGTTTCAGAAAACATGTTAAAGTTGCGTACCAAGCTCGTGGTGCTTGCTTTAACCTTTAGACTGCTTTATCAAGGATATAACAGTGATTGGGAAAATCCATATTTTCAAAGTCACGTGGCTATTCCACATACACTGTTTCATCGAGTTCGCCATTTAGAAAAAGCACATTTGACATCCTTTTGAAAGACATTAACAGGGGAATACGCTTTATCGGATATTCATAATATTTTAGTTGATTTTGCATCCATATGATTTGTGAAGAACAAGAAGTTGATGCGACATACTCAGCTTTAGTCATTGGTGTTGATACATAAGTTTACTTATTGCATTGCTAGTAAACCAGTCTCCCACCCAGAAACTAACAGCCAGTGGAAGTACTCTTTTGATCTAACGGACAACCAGCAAGTTCTGAATTCGAATAAGCGTGAAGCATGAAATCCAATTCGAAAGGATACCACAGCCCTATGGAAGGTGTCCAATGCAAATATCGAAGAATGTGCTTGACCACTTTCAGATGAGGATCACGAGGGTTCACTTGAAACCTAGCACAAAGACAGACATCAACCATAATATCGGGACTACTCGCTGTGTGATACATCAAGGAACCGGTCATGATTCGATATAACTATTGATCCGCTACTGGCTTGTCGGGAGATGGACCCATAGAAGAACCGACTTTCATCGGTACTTTATTTTCCTTACAGTCAGTCAACCCAAAGCGTTTTAGAAGATCTCGAGTGTATGAAAATACCCTCAAGACTCTGAGGTATACTTAAACCAAGGAAATTATAAAGTTTGCCTCATTATGCTCATCTTGAAGCATTTAATCATTAGCTTCTTGAACTCCTTGGTCAACTTCGGATTAGTAGAACCTAATATAATGTCATCGACATATATTTGAACCAACATCAGATGGTTGTCCACTTTCTTGTGTAATAAAGTGGGATCTACTGCTCCTTGTTTGAACTTGGCTTGTAAGAACCCAAAAATATGTAAACTTGGAAAGTAAGAAGTTAAGGAATAATTATTAATTAATTATTCATACTTTGAGCAAAAGGGTATTTTGGTAATTTTCCAATTATTAATATAAAAAGGAAAGATTTATATTTTTCCTTAAAAATGAAGTAAATTAACTATTTTATAGTTAAAAGTATGAAGCATGAAGAATAGAAAGATAAAAGTGAATTAAAAGTATAAAACGACTAAAAAAAGGGTATTTTCGTCATTTTGAAGTATTTAATCACATAATGAGATTTTTATGTGTTAGTATATCCTTAATTTGTATTTAAAGTTTATAAGTGGGGAAAACCTATAATACTTAAGAGTTTCAAGAATTAAAATTTAGTTTTGTGCTAAAATGAGAAGTATGAGAGTCTAGGGACCAAATTGTCATTTTCTCATAGTGAGGAGGTATAAATAGGGAGTCTTCTCCCCATTTGTTCACTGGAACGATGGCAGCCATGGGAGAGAATGAAGGTGGCGATTCTTGATGATTTTGTGAAGGTTTTGAAGCTAGCAATGTTGCATGATCAAATTCCTTGAATTCCTAACTCATATAAGGTATAATTTCACCATTTCTAGCTAGAAAACCCATTTAGGATTCATGGCTGAATTTCATATGTTGGAGGAGGAGTAATTTCTATGATTCCAAGTAGTTAGATTATGCTTCTAGTCACCCCTTGATTACTATCCAACATATGGATAGCTTGGAATCATGGTTTGGTGAATTTAATTCTTATGAACCCTAGAAATTGGGGTTAATGATCAAAGTCTTAATTGAATGCAATTAACTAGTTACAATGAGTCATAAATGTTGTTTATGGATGAAGAAACCATTAGAAGTGGTTTCCTAATTATTCCAATTAATTATAATGAAATTATGAATGAAATTGGAAATTGAGAAAATGGAATGGAATTGATGATTCCATGGTTGAAATTTCATTAGAAATGGTTAGATAAGGAATTGGAATGATTCCTTTGGGGATGACTAATGAATTAAGTGCTTAATGGGTTAAAAAATGACCTTAAGTATATGAAATTGCAATTTCATAAGTTATATAATAATAAGAATGAAAGTAAGAAAGTATTCTGACAGAATTTTTACGCCAACTTAAACTGTAAAACTGTACAAATCTACAAGGCCAAAAATTATGTTTCATACATGAAAAGAAACCTACAGATGTCTAGTTTCTAAATCAAAAAGCGGTGAGTCGTTTCGATTCTTCTAGAGTGAGTTATGCGGTTTTTCGTACAGGGTATCCTGTTTCGGCAGATTCTGTCCCACTTAGGAATATGAATGTATATGTTAATATAACGATCAAAGAATTGAAAGAAAACCATTCTTATCATATATGGATGTATTATGAGTAATTAGAAGTGTTAAATAATAGGATAGAAGTCTAAATGGCTTAATGAAAGAAGTTTAGAAATGTTATAATACGTATGCTTGAATTGGTTCTTGAATGGAATTGAAACTGCAAATTCAGTCATGAACCATGGGGTTTAAGTGGCAAATGCTTCCAATAAGTCATTTGCTAAGAGCTTAACTCAAAAACATGGAAGTAGATTGCTATTCTTGAGAATTTCCAAGTTTGGTCAAGAACTTCAATTCTTGCATTTGATTTATTGAAACGATTTTAATAGCTTAAAACCTTGTACTAATTGAGGGTTTTAGTCAAGGAACAAACCCCATATGATTAAGACATAGATTAAGGACTTAATGGGTGAAAACTGCGTGCTACAGTGCCCTTCAGACAGGGACCAAAAATGTTAAAAATGTTAGAAATCCAAACGTTAGAAACCATAGCTAGACATGTCCGATTGATCTGAAATTTTAGCCATAACCCTAAAATGGTATAAGAACATGTCGGGAATGGTCAAATCCGTAATCCGACCTTGCAGAAAAGTCACTGTAGCGGCAGTGGCTAAAATCACTATTCACGTCAAAACTTGATTTTTAGAATTTGAGCTAGACTTGTCCAATGAACTCCAAATTTGAAACACATGTCTAATATGACCTAAGATTTCATGGAAAAGAGTCGGAACTGAAATACGACCCCTCGGGGGTACCGTAGCAATATACGCGTATTTCGGAGAAAACCGTTAAACGAGTTTATTAATGGCTATACATTTATTATAACCTAGAGTTATGTTATATGAGACTTTAGCATTATAGAGTTAATTATATTGGGTATTTATATATACTACTTGTATAGGTGGTGCTTCAAACGTTATTGAGCACGGGAAAGGAAAAGGCGTACGTGAAGCCTAGTGAACCGTAGTAAAACCAAGGTGAGTTTTATGAGGATTTCTATAGTACATAGCAAAATGTTATTTTCAGAAAAGTAAGATTTCCAAATGTTTATAAATACTAAAGTTTGGAAAATAGTTTTGAAAGAAGCTCTATACAAGGGCTTAATGTTTTAAACAGATTTTTAAAGTATGATTTACAAGGTATTTTGAAAGGAGTTCCTTATGTGAACTAAGTTGTCAAAATCAGTTTTTTTTTAAAGTATTTTCAGTAAAGAGTTATAAAATGTTTGAGTAAGAGTTGTTTACAAATTGTGTCCCATTTTGACCAATTTGAGATGAAATGAAGTAAGAATTAAAGAAAGAAAGAAGTATGAGCCAGTTGTCCGTACTAGGATCACCCACATAATCGGGGGATCAGAAGACACTACTGGGATGGTACCTCCCGTCGCAAAGTAGTTGTCTAGCTTAGTATACCCTTGTGCTTGGATTCGTTCCAAGTCACAAAGGGGAGACAGAATGAGCATAACCTAGCGGGCGGATCTGTTCTGTCCCGCGAGGTGAGCTAGTAGAATGAATTAAACTAAATTAATTCATGAGTTTCAGTTGGTCACTAGAAAACGAGAAAGAATACAGTTTTGATAAAAGAAATTAGTTTTGAGAAAGAATACAGTTTTGATAAAAAAAAGTAGTTTTGAGAAAGAATACAGTTTTGATAAAAGAAAGAAATTTTGAGAAAGAAAGTATTTTTGAGCTTCGAAGATAGAAAAGAAAAGAGATTTGAGATTTATTATGAAATAAGTTCTAGTAGTTTACTTGTTATATTTCAAGTTTTAAAGCAGAAAAGTTTTGGGTCTAAAAACCCATATTACTCACGAGACTTTATGTCTCACGTATTATTTTTAAATGCTATGTACTTAGGTGAGATGAGCAGGAGCTAGAGTGGGACCAGTGTGTATACAGTAAGTTTAAATTATGGTTTTCTGTATTGAGTCTGTAATACCCTTTCAGAATAAAGTTTATAAAAAAAATTTTGATGACTTTTCATGGTCACGTTTTGTAAAATGTTTTGTAATATAAACTATATTAAATTATGGTTTTGAGAAAGGGGTGTTACAGTTTTGGTATCAGAGCCATAGTTTAAGCGAACTAGGTGTCAGTACTTGAACCTAGACTTAAACTATGTAGGAGTTAAGTAGAGTACATACTTGAGTATGATGTTGAGAGTAAGTAGAACTGGGAATAAATCCACAACAGTGGAACATGAGTCCTGGTGGTAAAACGGGAAGCAAATGCGTATAGGTGGTTATAATAATATGGGCCCGTACTATTCTAATCACAGGATATACATTTGAGTCTGGTGGAACCACACAGGAATTATGTGAAGCTGTAAGAGATAAGTGTAAGAGGTTTGAGGGGTATAAATTCAGTATACCTATCGAAGAAAATCCAGTATGACTGGAAATATTGAAGTATAAAAGAAACAGTGTTAAAGATGAAGTAGCGAATATGAGATTTATAGGGAGAAACCCTATACCCTATATGAACCATTATAAAGTATATGTAATAAAACATAAGAAAGTATGAGTAAAAAGCACTGAAAATAAGATGACAAGAATGCCAAAGTATTGAAGGAGAAAAGTTTAATTTTGTGGTTAAGATAACCACCTTATAATGTATTGAAAGTGTTAATAGAAGTCATGGAGTATATAGTACAATTATAAAAGAAAGAGTATAACTAAAAATTTCTGTTGTTTAACGGAAACGAATTATGATTATGGAATAAAAATAAGAGTAATGTCATTACAATGACTAAAGAAAGAAATATTGGAAAAGAAAGTGAATACAGATATATGAATGAAATTCATATAAGGAAGAAGAATGAAAACATTTAAGTAGAAAGAGTAAAAAGGAAATGAGCTGGGTTTGCAATTGTAGACAAACCCAAAAGATGTATAAAAGAGTATAGAATAAATATTGAGAAGTAGTAAGATGTGTTATTCATGGACAACCAAGAAATTAAAGTATGTATATAAAAGTTGTAAATAAGATAGTATAAAATGAAAGCAAAATACTTAACCAAGTATTAGAAGAGGAATCAAAGACAGAAAAGAAAGCGTAAGAAATGGGAAGTTGTGACTTCCAAACTCGAAAGAAGTATGACAATAAATGACATCCAATGATTGGAATAAATAAATAAGTCGTAAGTATAGTGCTATAATGAGTAATATAACAAAGTAAGTTACCTAAAAAAAAATCGTTAAAGATTATGAGCAAGTTACATTGTTACAATGCAAGAGAATGAGTTGAGAAATAGATATTAAATGCCTAATCAAGTGTTGAGCAAAAAGTTAAAGATAAGACAGACAATGATGATAATGAGAAGAATATAAAGACAGTTATCAAAGAAATGGTCACTGAAATCAGATTTAGTGACTATATAAAGTATAAATAAGAAGAACTGTGAATGATAAAAGGATAACCGAAAGAATGTGAGAAAAATGACTGAGAGTCATAAATAACCCGGGATAAAGAGTAAAAGTGAATATCCAGATAAGTCTTAGACAAAGAGTCAAATATGAAATAAGAATTAAAAATAAAGAGACAGGAAGTGACTACCTCTAAGCGGAAGTAACGGGTAAAAGTAGCCAAAGATTAGAGAAATGTTTGGTACATGACTAGTAGTTATGGAACATCGAAAAGAGTATAGCGTATATCGCTTTAAATATATATATATATATATATATATATATATATATATATATATATATATATATATATATATATATATATATATATATATATATATATATATATATATATATATATATATATATATATATATATATATATATATATATATATATATATATATATATATAATAAAGAGAGTAAAGAAAAGAAGCTTAAAGGAAAGAACAATGTAATGTGTTGGGCATATAGCCTCATGGCACATAGAGAGAAATGGTAAAAAGAATAATAAAAGAAATTTTGGGTATCAAACCTAGAAAGTTTATAAGTAAAATATGTGAGATAAAGAGACTAAATGTTTATGAAAAATGGTGGTAATCTATATGATTATGAAAGTAATGTATGCTTAATAAGTATAATGAGATAAAACAAGAAATTGTTGAGCCAGAAATGCCAATCCTTATTGAAATATAGTTATAATGCAGTCAGAATAAAAAGAGAAGTAAAAGTTATTTTTGGCATTAACCATAGCAAGTAAAAAGTAAGCAAGAGATAGAATGCTAAACTAAGCATTTGTGTGAGAAATAAGAATTATAAAAAAAAAATACTAAAACATAAGTAATAAAATAAGATGAGAATGGTACATGGGGTACCTAAAAAGATCAGAAGTGTTCTCATAAGAGTACAGTAAGAAAGCTGAGAAATGAAATGGACAAGATTATATTAGAAAGTATAATGAGTAAAAGAGATTGAAATCTCCTAAATTATAAAGAAAAATGAAAGAGGTATATAGATCGTTAATATGTCGAAAGATGAAAATAATATAAGTAAAGAGTGATACAAGACATGTAATTATAAAAGTAATACATGCAGGTAACGAGATGATAAAGGTAATAACCTTATGAGAATGTATGAAAACTAGTAATAAGGGCAAAGAAAAGTTTTAGTAAGTAATAATAGCAACACCTTTGATATAAAAGGGTTTGTTCATAAAAAAAAAAATATATAGAAAATTCTTTGAGAATTAAAGATGAATGATAAGACAAAAGAAGCAAGAACAATGATTGACTTTTGAAGTTCTAGTATATGTAAACATAAGAAGTTGTAAAACTTCTAAAGAAATGTATAAAGGTAAATTGGATGTGTATTGTTTACTAGAAAAAGAAAAATATGAGATTTAAGTCTAATGAAAATAAAGAAGTAATTAAAATGTAGATTGACTTTTGGAAAGTCAATTTTCAATAATAAGAAAGTATGAAGTGGCAAAGCTTCTATAAGAAAAGAGAGAAAGTAAATTATAAATATGAAATTTACTTAAGTAAAAAAAAAGTGAGAAAGGAAATATCAAGGTTAAATATATGATAGAGTATATGAGGTAATCAAAAGCATGTAAGAATTTTATCAAGTAGGAGATAAACTAAGAAGTTTTATAAAATACCGAAAGTAGAAGAGAATTTAGTTATAAAACTTTTCAAGAAAGTGAAAAAGTAAAAGAATGAGAATGAACTACGACCTAATAGTCGTTAAAAAGTAAAGATTTTGAAAAAAATAGTTAAGTATATTGCTATTCGGAAAGATAAATGAAAGTATAATGCTATTTTCTAAAATAGTCAAGCAATAAATAGTAGGTAAAATTAGAAAGAAAATAAGTTGTTCTAAGTTGGATGAAGGTTATGAAATTTGAGAGTTATAACTCTCTAAGTAGAAAGATATATGATTTAAGTTTGTCAAAAAAAAAAATTTTAGAAAAAAAAATTATGTTTGCAAGAGAAATGATAAGTATATGAAAACTATTTCATTTATTAAATGATTCTGAGGACAGAATCCTTTTTAAGGGGTGGATATTGTAAGAACCCAAAAATATGTAAACTTGGAAAGTAAGAAGTTAAGGAATAATTATTAATTAATTATTCATACTTTGAGCAAAAGGGTATTTTGGTAATTTTCCAATTATTAATATAAAAAGGAAAGATTTATATTTTTCCTTAAAAATGAAGTAAATTAACTATTTTATAGTTAAAAGTATGAAGCATGAAGAATAGAAAGATAAAAGTGAATTAAAAGTATAAAACGACTAAAAAGGGTATTTTCGTCATTTTGAAGTATTTAATCACATAATGAGATTTTTATGTGTTAGTATATCCTTAATTTGTATTTAAAGTTTATAAGTGGGGAAAACCTATAATACTTAAGAGTTTCAAGAATTAAAATTTAGTTTTGTGCTAAAATGAGAAGTATGAGAGTCTAGGGACCAAATTGTCATTTTCTCATAGTGAGGAGGTATAAATAGGGAGTCTTCTCCCCATTTGTTCACTGGAACGATGGCAGCCATGGGAGAGAATGAAGGTGGCGATTCTTGATGATTTTGTGAAGGTTTTGAAGCTAGCAATGTTGCATGATCAAATTCCTTGAATTCCTAACTCATATAAGGTATAATTTCACCATTTCTAGCTAGAAAACCCATTTAGGGTTCATGGCTGAATTTCATATGTTGGAGGAGGAGTAATTTCTATGATTCCAAGTAGTTAGATTATGCTTCTAGTCACCCCTTGATTACTATCCAACATATGGATAGCTTGGAATCATGGTTTGGTGAATTTAATTCTTATGAACCCTAGAAATTGGGGTTAATGATCAAAGTCTTAATTGAATGCAATTAACTAGTTACAATGAGTCATAAATGTTGTTTATGGATGAAGAAACCATTAGAAGTGGTTTCCTAATTATTCCAATTAATTATAATGAAATTATGAATGAAATTGGAAATTGAGAAAATGGAATGGAATTGATGATTCCATGGTTGAAATTTCATTAGAAATGGTTAGATAAGGAATTGGAATGATTCCTTTGGGGATGACTAATGAATTAAGTGCTTAATGGGTTAAAAAATGACCTTAAGTATATGAAATTGCAATTTCATAAGTTATATAATAATAAGAATGAAAGTAAGAAAGTATTCTGACAGAATTTTTACGCCAACTTAAACTGTAAAACTGTACAAATCTACAAGGCCAAAAATTATGTTTCATACATGAAAAGAAACCTACAGATGTCTAGTTTCTAAATCAAAAAGCGGTGAGTCGTTTCGATTCTTCTAGAGTGAGTTATGCGGTTTTTCGTACAGGGTATCTTGTTTCGGCAGATTCTGTCCCACTTAGGAATATGAATGTATATGTTAATATAACGATCAAAGAATTGAAAGAAAACCATTCTTATCATATATGGATGTATTATGAGTAATTAGAAGTGTTAAATAATAGGATAGAAGTCTAAATGGCTTAATGAAAGAAGTTTAGAAATGTTATAATACGTATGCTTGAATTGGTTCTTGAATGGAATTGAAACTGCAAATTCAGTCATGAACCATGGGGTTTAAGTGGCAAATGCTTCCAATAAGTCATTTGCTAAGAGCTTAACTCAAAAACATGGAAGTAGATTGCTATTCTTGAGAATTTCCAAGTTTGGTCAAGAACTTCAATTCTTGCATTTGATTTATTGAAACGATTTTAATAGCTTAAAACCTTGTACTAATTGAGGGTTTTAGTCAAGGAACAAACCCCATATGATTAAGACATAGATTAAGGACTTAATGGGTGAAAACTGCGTGCTACAGTGCCCTTCAGACAGGGACCAAAAATGTTAAAAATGTTAGAAATCCAAACGTTAGAAACCATAGCTAGACATGTCCGATTGATCTGAAATTTTAGCCATAACCCTAAAATGGTATAAGAACATGTCGGGAATGGTCAAATCCGTAATCCGACCTTGCAGAAAAGTCACTGTAGCGGCAGTGGCTAAAATCACTATTCACGTCAAAACTTGATTTTTAGAATTTGAGCTAGACTTGTCCAATGAACTCCAAATTTGAAACACATGTCTAATATGACCTAAGATTTCATGGAAAAGAGTCGGAACTGAAATACGACCCCTCGGGGGTACCGTAGCAATATACGCGTATTTCGGAGAAAACCGTTAAACGAGTTTATTAATGGCTATACATTTATTATAACCTAGAGTTATGTTATATGAGACTTTAGCATTATAGAGTTAATTATATTGGGTATTTATATATACTACTTGTATAGGTGGTGCTTCAAACGTTATTGAGCACGGGAAAGGAAAAGGCGTACGTGAAGCCTAGTGAACCGTAGTAAAACCAAGGTGAGTTTTATGAGGATTTCTATAGTACATAGCAAAATGTTATTTTCAGAAAAGTAAGATTTCCAAATGTTTATAAATACTAAAGTTTGGAAAATAGTTTTGAAAGAAGCTCTATACAAGGGCTTAATGTTTTAAACAGATTTTTAAAGTATGATTTACAAGGTATTTTGAAAGGAGTTCCTTATGTGAACTAAGTTGTCAAAATCAGTTTTTTTTTAAAGTATTTTCAGTAAAGAGTTATAAAATGTTTGAGTAAGAGTTGTTTACAAATTGTGTCCCATTTTGACCAATTTGAGATGAAATGAAGTAAGAATTAAAGAAAGAAAGAAGTATGAGCCAGTTGTCCGTACTAGGATCACCCACATAATCGGGGGATCAGAAGACACTACTGGGATGGTACCTCCCGTCGCAAAGTAGTTGTCTAGCTTAGTATACCCTTGTGCTTGGATTCGTTCCAAGTCACAAAGGGGAGACAGAATGAGCATAACCTAGCGGGCGGATCTGTTCTGTCCCGCGAGGTGAGCTAGTAGAATGAATTAAACTAAATTAATTCATGAGTTTCAGTTGGTCACTAGAAAACGAGAAAGAATACAGTTTTGATAAAAGAAATTAGTTTTGAGAAAGAATACAGTTTTGATAAAAAAAGTAGTTTTGAGAAAGAATACAGTTTTGATAAAAGAAAGAAATTTTGAGAAAGAAAGTATTTTTGAGCTTCGAAGATAGAAAAGAAAAGAGATTTGAGATTTATTATGAAATAAGTTCTAGTAGTTTACTTGTTATATTTCAAGTTTTAAAGCAGAAAAGTTTTGGGTCTAAAAACCCATATTACTCACGAGACTTTATGTCTCACGTATTATTTTTAAATGCTATGTACTTAGGTGAGATGAGCAGGAGCTAGAGTGGGACCAGTGTGTATACAGTAAGTTTAAATTATGGTTTTCTGTATTGAGTCTGTAATACCCTTTCAGAATAAAGTTTATAAAAAAAATTTTGATGACTTTTCATGGTCACGTTTTGTAAAATGTTTTGTAATATAAACTATATTAAATTATGGTTTTGAGAAAGGGGTGTTACATGGCTTTTTTGAGAAACTGAGTCAACGTTCCATACCATGCTCGAGGAGCTTGTTTCAAACCGTAGAAAACCTTGTGGAGGACATGTTCCCTAAAGAATCTATCTAATTCCTCATCGAAGGACTCCAAAGATGTTATCGGAGACAGTGTCGAAGGAAAATGTCTTGTTGAGGAATCGTCGAAGTCGAAGGCTTGTCATAAGTATCATCAAAGTGACATTGTATGTTTCTTCGACTCGATGTGTTCTCCTGTTTAACACTCGAAACGCCACTGCCTTTTGTGCATAGCCTCGGAAGATAGCTTCATCACCCTTCATATGGAATTTGTTTATGTTGTCCTTCTGGCATAAGATGAAACATACTATCGAGAAGAGAACCACGGGGTTGGGCCTTCACTAGACATATTCCATTCGAGGCGGTGAATATACTTAACACTGCAGCCCCATCGTCTTTGACAATTAAGCATCCATGGGTAGGCTTTCTCATCTCTTTGTCACCAGAGCCAGAGGACTAGACCTCCATCTCTCCTTTGTTAAGGGACACACCCAAAGCTTAACTAGAGATTCTATCCTTCTTCTCCTTTGTATCTACTTCATGTTGCTTCATCGCATAGTAGGCCGAATCTTTAACCATTACTTGTTTCTCATTCTTTTTCTTGAGCATGCGGTCTTTGGCTAAGTGATTCTTAGTTACAGTCGTAACCACTGTCTCATGAAGCCTTCGACTCAGTCTTTAAGGGTTTCTAGGATTCGTCTTTTGAGCTGGAGTGAAAATATTTCCGTTCATGATTTGAAGATGTGTGTTTGGTTGGTTTTTTGTAAAACTTTTTGGATTTGTAGTTCGCAACCACAACCACCTCATCTATAAAAGCACTACTTCCGCAATCGTCTTCACTCAAAGGTTTTGAGAAAAGTTTTGAAATAGACTTAGATTTTTCTTCATTCGAAACAAGTGGCAATAGGGACCTTCGAAAAGTTTGAAACAGACTTAGATTTTTCTTCAGTCAAAACAATAGGCAGTAGTCCACCAACAAATTTCTTCCTCATATTCTCTTCTACCTCATCCTCATGGATTTTCAAGTATCCAAGGATGCCATAGAGAGAGTATGAGTCAAATTTCTCGTGTCCACGAAGCATTATCGTGACGTTCTTACATTCCTTACATAGTGAAAGAATGAAAGTCAAAGTGGTTTCCTGTTTCGACTTGTCTTACTTATGCCTTTTAAACATGTTAATCAATTTTTTGTATATCGGAAAGGTGACATCAAGACTTTCAGAATGTATTTTTTTAAATTCTCTGAACTAAACCTAAACGTTTTTTATGATGTTCTTTTTTCGTTTCTTGTTTCCTTCAAACAAATATCAAATCATCTCACAAATGTCCTTTGCTGAAGAACAGTCCTGGAGACGACGGAACACAACGTGAGTAAGTCCATACCTGATTCATGTTTTGCCTTAGCGTCGTTTTTCATCTTTTCTACCTTTATAGATCGCAAAAGACCACCATCATCTTTGATGTTCAAGACTGAGGCCATAGCAGACACATTCTCGGTAGAGTTGGGATCGTAGGGACCATGAATGATAGACCTCCACAAGTATGGATCTAACCTAGTGAGGTAGTTTTCCACACGTAGCTTCCAATGTCCATACTGTTCTGGATCCAAAATAGGAGCCCGGTTGCTAGCTCCGACATTGTTAGCTATATTATACGCACTCTGGTTTAGAGAAGACATATTGATGACATAAACTTGTGATGATTAACACAAAAACAAAATGTTTATCTGCTATAGGAACAAGGAAGGTTTTGATACCAAATGAAGGGTCGGATGAGACTGAATATAGCAACAAACAATCCTAATGTTGAAGACGATGATGATATTCGACAATTGTCCCAAAACAATATGTCAATGCGGAATAAAAAAGTATAGAACCAAAATTACTGAATATTGCTTGTATTGGGTATATTCACTGAAGAAAGAGGGTTACATATCAAGTAATATAATGAACTAGGAATATGAACTTAAAACCCTAATTCTAACCTTTGTTATCAATTTGTTACTTAAAAAAGGATCAACATTATCTATTTATACTATGTAAAAGACACGACAGGGGATCAGAGGATCAATGAGGTTATTCCACGTGTTACACGGTTAGGGGATGGCATGCGTAGTGACAGGAAATCGTGTTGTAGGAGTTCGTACAGCAGGTCTGACGAAGCAGGCAAAGTGCACACACTATTATCCAAAATCCCTATTGGACCACGTGGTTTCAGTCGAAAGGGTAGAGAGTCGAATAGCTTTGACTTCAACTGACTTAAGCTTGTAGCACTATACTCAAAGAGCATCCTTTGATGCCTTGTTCTTTGACACTATCATAAGTCTTCGACTCAACACTTTTGTAAAATATTTAAAATGTTTTTTTTCTCATATTCAATAACAACCTAAGAGTTTCGATTACATTCCTTTTTATCCATGCGAATGGTTAAGTTGTTAATATTACAAACCATATATGTTTAATAGTAACTAAATGTTAGAAATAATTTAATTGAAAGTAAAAGTTAGTTTGTAAATAAATAAAGAAATATTAGGGTGCATGGTTGTAACTTTGGTTCCAAAAACCTAATTCAATACTAAATAGTCCAAAACCAAATCTAATTGTCTTTTTCCGGTTAAATTATCTTTTATAAGATTATTAAGGGGTGTTTGGGATTGCTTATTTAAAACAACTTATGCTTTTTATTAAAAGTGCTTATTTGCTTATTCTATATGACAACCAAGTTTTAAAAAAAGTGTTTGGTTTAACTTATCCGGTACCAAAACGTAATAAATCAACAAGGTGTTTTTTAATGTTTGGCAAACGGTATTTATGTGTGTAATACATAAATGACTTATCAAAAACTGTTTAAATAAGTCAATAAGTAAGGAACAAACAACTTATCAAAAACTGCTTATTTAAGCAAATAAGTGCTTATAAAATATTGTCATCTAAACACTAAAAACTAATTATTACCGGTGTCAAACCGCAATAAGTCAATAAACATCTCAAATAAACAATCCCAAACATCCTCTAAGTTTATTTGTATTTAAGTTATCTTATATGTTGATTACAATCTATGATTTACTTAGTAATTTTATGATTACTGATATTGTTCCAATTCATTTTTTAGAATATAAATTTGTTTGAAGATAAAATAAAACGTAAAAGGGATATTGTTATTGTAGCCTTACAAAATTTTCAATTTTAGTTTAAATGGTATTTACATTTTTTTTTGTTTTCTAGAGGCTTAAATTCTATATTACCTGCTACTAAGTCCCTCCTATCGGTTACAAAATGTTAGAGAGATTTGGTTATGTCAAGTTTTAAACCTCTGGAATACCAAAAAAAAATATTAGGGACCATTTAAACCAAAACTAAATAATTTGTACGGCTACAGTGACATTATCCTGGCAAGACTTCCCATTTATTCCTACAAAATATATGAAAGCGGGCACCAAAATGCCAACGCGTTTTGTCGAGATAAAGACCAAGATAATAAAACTAATTAACAACTCTTTCAGAAGTTGAAAATCACAATAAATGTGAACCTCACAACCATTGAAAAATCAAGAATCTAATTGATGAAATGTAATATTTTTGTAATATTGAGAAACAAAAAAAAAATGAAAAATCATATTCTCTGATTTGCCACAAATAGTACTCGATGTTTTTTTTTTAAATATCCCTGATGTTTTTTTTATTCTAGAGACTTAAACTTTATATTCACATGCTATTGAAGTACCCATAAAAGATAAAAATATATTAAAGATGTTTTTTTTATTCTAGGGACTTAAACTTTATATTCACATTACCTTCTATTATTGGTAGAGAGATTTGAATAATAGGTAAATATACCGTTTAAGTCCTCTAAAGACAAAAATATATTAAGGAATATTTAAACAAAAACCGAAAAATTCATAAGACTACAGAAATATTACCTCAAACAAAAAATATCTGTAAATTTGTTTCAGACTCGTAATTTTCCTTTTTCTTCACTTCGATAATGTAACTATAAACAAAACTAAATTAAATATACAACACTTATCGATATAATTCATATAATATTTTTTTCTAATTAATGAAAATAAAAAATTGTTTGGCTTTTAGTAAAGTTCAACGTTCAATTAACAACACTTAAATTTTATATTTATTTAAAATGAATTCTAAAGATATAGATATTACGAGTTAAGTATTAAGATTTAATTCACTATAAAAAGTAAAACCTATAATTATATAAGTTTCTAATAATATTCGGCTGTTAAAAAAAATATATATATTAAGATTTAATTCACTATAAAAAGTAAAACCTATAATTATATAAATTAACTTTGATTGATTAGAAGAACTCTTAAAAAGATTTAGTTAGTTAAAAAAGTCAAAGAAAGTTTGAATACGGCGTTATTTAGCGCCAAGGTAAATGTAGATTCAGGACAAAATCCTATAGATACTGTTTTGGCTTGCTCTGTTAGTTGCATTCCATCAAACGCGCGCGTTTATCTGTCACAATGACGAACGAGAACCACTATAATTTGTGCCACCATCTATATGCAGGTTGTGTCGATTGATCTTCTTCATCTTCTTAAAGTCTTCTCGTTTCAGTCATCGGTGAAGCTTTTCTTTTCCCTCGTTTTGGACTATCTACTTATAGTTAATTTCGTAATGCATTTGATTTTTCTCGATCTTCTCAAAATCTTCTCATTCCAGCTTTTGATGAAGCTTTTTTGTTGATTTTTGACGTCTTATTTTGTAGCGAGGCTTTGAATTCACCAGCAAAGCGACATCTACTGGATTTTGACACGGTATGTGTTCGTGGTGGTGTATTTGCCGCAACATGAATCTAAAGTTTGATATAATGCTCTATTTTAATGAATGAAGAAATGTATTCTATTAGGCATTTTCATGTGATCTGAATTTAGGTTGAAAAGTAGGTGTAATTTATGGTCAATTGTTTGATTGTTCAAATGTCCAAATCCGTTTTAATCCTCCATTTGTGCAATAACAATGAAGGGAAAGTCGGGAGAAAGTTGGTTTATATTTTATGTTGTAGCTCGTGGCATGTTACAATATAATCGTTAATGCATTCACTGTGCAGGACAATAATTACGCTGGCAACTACGTTTAATTCCAATGGCCGAGCCAAATGATATAATCCATCAACATCCACAACCGCAACAGGACGCACATCTGCCACAAGAGAACCCACCGCCCCCACAGCAGAACCCACCGCTGCCACAGCAGAACCCGCCACCGCAACAGAACCCACCGCCGCTTCAGAACCCGCAGCCACCGCAGAACCCACCACCACTACATCAGAACCCGCCGCCACCGGTGCAGAACCCGCCACCACCACAGCAGAACCTGCCGCCGCCACAGAACCCACCACCACCACATCAGAACCCGCCGCCGCCACAGAACCCACCGCCGCTTCAGAACCTGCAGCCACCGCAAAACCCACCACCACTACATCAGAACCCACCGCCGCCACAGCAGAATCCACCGCGGCCTCATCATCCCAATCAAGATCTACTTGCCAGTAAGTACATATACATAAAGAATGTTACCAGCGAAACTGCCATGCATGTAATGTGGTTGAACTACATATTGGACTGACTTGTAGAAAATAGAAATCATTTCCATGTGCTATTTAGGCAAATTACATTACCTTAACTTTTTTTTTTTTTTTAAATACTCAGATGATAGAAGAAGGGACTTCATCGCTATTTGTGTTCCTCTATATAATGCTTTGATGGTAGGAGATTGGGAAGCTGCACGACTCATCTTTAATGGTCGCCAATACCTATTACGCTCCAGTATCACTGAAAATCTTGAAACAATACTTCATGTTGTAGCATCAGCTCAAAGAAACACCGAAAGCATCAAATTCGTACAAAATCTTGTGAATAAGATGGAGCCTGCGGAATTACTACTTGTGAATAGAAACGGAAACACTGCCCTTTCACTTGCTGCTGCATCTGGAAATGTCGAAATTGCTCGAATTATGGTGATGGGAAACAGGGACCTGCCCACAATCCCAAATAATGAACGAATGATGCCTTTATATATTGCTGTATTATGCAGAAACCTACAAATGGTGGATTTTCTATACGAGGAGTCTCTGCAAATGCGTGGTCCTGGTTGGACACCCGAGAATAGGGGTTGGGTTTTCTTGAAGTCCATTGAGGTTGAGCACTTCGGTGAGTATTTTCGTCCGTCGCAGTTGCACGTAAATTCCGTTAATAACTTATTTTTTAATTATTATTTTGCAGATCTGGCACTACAAATATTGGAAGTCCACCCACAACTCGCTCAAAGTAGGAGTGCACTATGTGCTTTGGCTCGAAATCGTTCTGCATTTGATGAAAAAAAACCACATTTCTTTCGGAGAATCGTCAATTCAAGTATCACTCTTCATTCTATATTTTGTTAAAATGGTCTTGAGAATAATCTTTTAGTTCGTCTGCTTGGTGTCTTGTTTCATTGTTGCTTGTGCTTTTGCAGTCTTCTGTTTCAATGTGGAATCCGATGAAATGGACAACAATAAAGCCATGAAAATATTAAGAAAGATTTGGACAAGTATGGAGGAAAAACCCAAGGATGAAATAAACACATTGCTCAGAGGCCCCAAAGTTACGATTAATGGAAACGACACTTACCCCTCTCGGATACTTTTTGTTGCTGCAGAAATGGGCAACACTAAGTTTTTGGCTGAGCTGATTCGTAGATATCCTGATCTTATATGGAAAACAGATGATGATGGTCTAAGCATTTTTCACGTTGCTGTCTCTCATCTTCATGAGAGTATCTATAATCTATTATACGAGATAGGCTCAATGAAAGATTTGATAATACCTCTCACAGATAATAAAGATAAAAATAATATTTTGCATTTGGTTGGAAAGAAGCCAGAGAAAAGCCAGCTTGAAGGTGTGTCGGGGGTAGCTTTCCAGGTGCAACATAAATTATTATGGTTTAAGGTACATCATCTCTTCAAGCTTCGGGTTTGTTAATGCAAAAGATAGACACGTACGTACTTTTATCTATTTTTGTATTACAGGATTCTACCTCCATTTTTCTGTTCAATCAATGCATTTTTAAAATTTTTCCTACCAATGCATTTTACTTCGAAATTCTACCCGGTTATACCATTATACATTCAATTTTTTTTTTCTTTTTATTACATCTTACTTAAAAAATCGAAAGTGGGATTAAAAAATAAACAAATTAGTCAAAGTAGGTTGTTCTTTCTTGAATATATCCCTGTTAATAAACTAATACAGTTTTGTTGTAGGAAGTAGAGTCTATGATCCCCCCTAATTACAAAGAAAAGAAGAACAACAGTGGATTAACACCATACCAACTGTTCACCGAAAACCACAAAGATTTAGTTAGTGAAGGCGAGAAATGGATGAAAGGAACTGCTAGTAAATGCATGGTGGTTGCCGCACTAATTGCTACCGTAGTATTTGCAGTTGCTTATACAATTCCAGGTGGCTATGAACAAAAAGACAGCAAAAAAGACGGTTTTCCTGTGTTCCTCCACAACGGACCCTTCTTGGTATTTGTCGTGTTGGATGCCATTTCTCTAATCTTGTCTTCCACATCAATCCTCGTGTTTCTATCGATCCTCACGTCTCGTTACGCTCAAGAGGATTTTATAGAGACATTACCCAAATACCTTTTCGTAGGTCTATTAATGCTTTTCCTCTCCATAGTCACCATGATGGTTTCGTTTAGTGTCAGCTTTTTCGTGATATATCGTGGCAAGTTTATCGCGATAGCAATCGTTGTTAGCGTAAGTGCCCTTGTACCTATCCTTTCGTATGCTAAGCTACAATATCCTCTATTAAGGGATGTGTATCGCTCAACATATCGTTCCAGGTATCTTTTTAGGCCGAAGAAACAAATGCTTTATTACCGAACGCCAAGGGTCTAGTTTTTGATGTTGTGATTGGTCCTAAATTTGAAGTTCCATTTAAAGACTTTTTGAATTATGCACATGTATTGAAACTTTTTGTAATTAAAATTTGTAGTCGACTCTGTCTTGTAATTTTATTTCTCTCGCATTATTTAGGCTTCTTTAGTTAGAATACTTTTTTTTAACGGCGGAATCAATTAAAACTTGCAAGATGTTGATCATGCGTTCTTTGGTTTCTAATGGAGGATAATAGTAATGCCGGTGGGCATCATAAGAAGTTTTGATGGATGAAGTGGGTGCCGCTTAAGGTCAATTATTTTGTGTGGAGAATGCTGCATAACCGTGTGTCGGTCGCCGTCGACCTGATTGCATGTAGAGTGTCTTTGTAGTCGAACAGGTGTGTGATGTGTCAAATCGAGGAGGAGCATGTTGATCATGGGTTCTTTGGTTGTTCTTTCTCGAAGCAGTTCTGGGGTACTTTTGCTTCCTAGTGTGGTTCGGCTGCTGCAGCTCCTGGCAGCAGGAGGGAGTTCGAGCAGGTCCTTGATACCTCGGTTCAAGGAAAGTATAAGGAGAAGTTAAGGAAAGCTTTGGTGTACTCGGTCGTCGGGTGTATCCGGGAATTCCTCAATGCCTCTATCTTCCGTAATTGTGGAGGTTCCCCTTTTAAAACGATTGACTATATCCAATTATTTGCTTTTAATTGGGTTAAGCATAGGTCTCGTTTCTTTGTTAGATTGGTTTGATTGGATTGTTTCCCCGTTTAATGCGTGCAACTATTTAGAATCCTTAAAAAGAAATATTTAGCATATAACACTTTTGCTAATAAATTATCAAAATACTAGTGCAACAATAGATACTGTGTGAATATACGACCAAATGTGGTCCAATCATTTGTACAAAACGATCATTTAATATTAATTCTCAAAATTACTGTGCGTAACTATTGCCTAAACTTCCCGTAATACGACTGCTTCGAAATCCCGTGACCATCGATCGAATCTGTCTTCTCCGGCCAAATCCACGTCGGTGCTCCACCTCCAACCACACGATTCTGCCATCGTCGTTCCTGCAATCGCGATTTCAGGACTGCGATTCTTGATTTCAGGTTTGTCAATCGCGATTCTGATTTCTGCAATCGATGGTTAAGACGGAAGCGGGATAGGTCCGATACTGAGGAATCATAGGCTGGATTCTACCAGAAATCACCCTTTTGATGCTACTATTTCATCCCGTAAGTCTATGAGAAATAATCATCCTGTTCAAAAGTTCACATTTGGAGGTTTTGTCGATTTGGTTCATTCGGCTACCAAATTGGCTTTGAAATTGCAAAATGGTGCAAATAGAACGAGTGCAGTAGGTATATTCTCCTCTAATAAGCTAAAACTGTGATTGAATCGGGATTTGTTGAATTAGATACGATTATCGCAAATGGCAGTCCTGATTTGTCTAACTGCTTGGTTGATTCTTCTATTGATATGAAAGAAGGAATTAAAAAGAATTCTAAATTGAATGATGGTGGTATCGATCTCACTCATGTCAGTTCCTTAATTGTTGCTACTGTTAGTCCAAAAGGTTTGATGCGGGAAGGTATACGTGTTTTTGGAAATTCAGGGATCGGTAAGTCTTTGAAAATCCTTCTGTTGAGAAAATTACTGAAATGGAAACCGAAGCAAATGTTAGTCCAAATTTGGATGTTGATATGGGTGCCAAAACTTTTGAAATTAATCCCAGAAGCGAGTAATTGAACCTGAAATCGTGTTCTATTGCTCTTTCTACGGGGTTTTGTTGTCGCCAAATATTCTAAGTAAATTGCGGAATATGAAAGATTGCGGAAAGATAAGTTTCGAAACTGGTGGATTTCGGAAGGTGGACAAGTCTGATGACTTGAGATGGATGCGGAATAATAAAGATAGAATACTTAGAATAGATCTTAAATAGCTCAACAATAAAATGCATAAACAGTTAATTAGCTTGTAAAGTAAAGACAGGAAGATTAAAGTGCTAGAAATGTAAAGACAAGGAGAAATGCAGATATGAACAAGAGATTTGATGGAATGAGAGAATTTATATTGATATTCGTCAAAGTGTTACAAATTGTCTCTCAAACTCATGAGGACTGAAGAAGACTTGGTCTCCCTTTTATAGATTAAGGGAGGACCTTCGGACAATATCCTATGGACTGAAGAGGAGACAACACGTCTCTCTTCAGTCAGACAAGATAGATAAATCTAATATAATAATACAATGTCAGACTAGTGTGACTTATCTAGAATATAATAATACAATTAGTACAACCGACATACTCCTAAAAGGCCACGCCTGATCTAGTCTAATCATTCCCTATAAGTTGAAGTGCTTATCCATTTGTCTTATCTTTATCTTCAGTTTTCAGTCCTTCCGTTAGAATGTTTTGAGTGTAATATACTCCAAGAGTTACATAAGTTGATGATCCGAAATCTTGAGTGGATTTCGGAGTCTGGGAATTTCTGATTCAGGGTAACTTAGGAACTTGGTCTTCTTGGTCTTGAGCATTCTTCTGGCTCAGTTCGGAACTTAATCTTCGGAACTGTGTCTTCCGATCTTGCCATCTTCAGAGCTCGGTCTTCTGATTTAATGTCGTCTTAACAGAGTTCCGAAATCCAAGACTGGATTTCGGACATATATAAAATGAACATCACACAAGTCATTTAGAACCACATGCATATTCATTAAGAATAATCGGAACAAACAATCAGAACATTCAACTTAGAAACATAACTATTGTTCAACACTTAAAACATTCAAACAGATAAATATTCAAACATTCCATCATAAGAGATCAACTACGAATACAACCAAAACAAACATATCCAAACACCGAGTTGGTCAATGACTCGATTCCAACACTAACAATTCCCCCTTCGGTGACCAACCGAGGGATTTGAGTCGAATTCTTCAATGTTTGTCCAGAACACCTTGTTTCACCGCATAAGTCCAGAATTTTCTAACCGCCAACATCCACTCCATCCTCAGTAGCATTTCCTTTCTAGCTTCTGGGTCTGAGTGCGAGGATTTCTTTATTGCTTCAATATATTTTTGTAGCATCGCACTTGGGACCCTTCTGATCTGTTCAGCATGGAGGAAAAGAAAAGATCCTTTTATGGTGACATCGCAGCGGTCGTCATGCGGTCAAAAATAAGAAAATAAACCTCACTCTCACTTAGCACAATGGAAGTCAGGGTCGATCCACATGAGTTACGTGGTCGAGACAGGTGACAGATTACCAACTGCAGTGCCACGCTAGAAATTATATAATTTGTCAAATTATCCATGGATCAAAAGGATATAATTTAAATTTTATGTAGGTATGTTCATTTATGATTAGACGTACATATTCATTTATGATTATATGGACAGTTGTATGATGTCTAGTTATATTCATTGATAATTATACGTGTTATCTGTTGATGATTATGCGTGTTCATTTGTTGATATATGGACAGTCGTATTCATTGATGAATAACAATGAAATAGCAATGTTCTTTCATTGAATCTTTTTTTTTTAATTCATATTCAATGATCAATATGTATTAATATTAAATGTGATAATTGTAACATTAATCATTATTAAATTTCTTATTTTTTGTTTACGACCGTTGATGAATAACGATGTAATAGCAATGTTCTTTCATTGAATCATTTTCCTTAAATGCATATTCACTGATGAATATAGAAATATGTTTGTATATAATATATTTTCTTTTAATCATATTTATTGTTGATTTTGCATCATTCATTTATGAATTTAGGGGTTTAGTATATCCAAACATTGTAGTCATTGATAAATAATCAGATTACTTGTTGATTTTGCATACATTAGTATAATAAATTATTGTATTCATTGATGAATAATCAGATTACTTATTGATCTTGCATTAGTATAATAAATCATTGTATTCATTGATGAATTTAGGGGCTTAGTATAACTAATCATTGTATTCATTGATACATAATCATGTTATTGCTTGATTTTACATTCATTAGTTGTTCAGTTTTGTTAAATTCATTGATGAATAATCAGATTTCTTGTTGATTTTGCATCATTCATTGATGAATTTAGAGGTTTAGTATATTCAAACATTGTATTCATTGATGAATAATCGGATTTCTTGTTGATTTTGCATCATTCATTGATGAATTTAGAAGTTTAGTATATCCAAACATTGTATTCATTGATGAATAATCAGATTACTTGTTGATTTTGCATTTATTAGTAGGGGTGAGCGCGGTCCGGGAACCGACCCGACCAGGACCGAACCCGAGCCGGACCGAGACCAAGGGAAGACATTCGATGGAACCGAGGACCGACCAAACTATGAGACTTGGTCTTGGGTTTGGGTACGGGTATGCTCGGGTTTGGTCGGGTTTTACCCGAGCAGGACCAAGCGTAAAAATTTCAAAGGCCTACATTATAATCTTAATGTCTTTTAAACTTTCGATCGGTTCCGTACCCGAGAACCCGACAATACCGAAGGCCAAGACCAAGAAGGACCAAGACCGAGAAGGACCAAGACCGAATTAAGCCAAATATACGGACCGAGTACCGACCAAGTAACATGGTCGGTTCCTTATCTTGGGTCCGGTTCCTCGGTTCTTGGGCTTGGGCTCGGTTTTGAGGACCATTTGCTCATCCCTATTTATTAGTTGTTGATTTCTGTTAAATTCATTGATGTATTAGGCTGAGGCTAATTTTCCAGATTGCACAAAAGTGACATACATACCAAAAGGATCAAACACAATCAGACCTAGAAGATGATCGGGGGCATTTTCTTTGTGTTGTGTTGTATTCATTTATGATTATAAAAAAAATACCTAATTATGACATTGTATATTTTTTTCCTTTGTTTGTATTTTTTTTCATTTGTTGTGTTAATCATTTATGAATAGATGTATACACATTTATGAAGTATCAAATTTTTTTTTCTCTAAATTGTTTTTTATTCATTTACGATTATAGTCGTACTCATTTCTGATTAAATTTATGTTTTATTCATCTATGATTACAAAAATTACGATTAATGGATAAAAAAATAAAAAATCATATTACATGATAATTAAAAAAATGGAATTTATATATTTTGAAAATTGGGAAAAAAATCTTTAAGTTAGATTACATCCCACTATTTTAGGAATTAGTTAATTATCTTAATTATCCATATTTAAATGCATTGTAAAATTCCATTTATGTCCCTATAAAATGATTGGCTCAGATTTGTCATCGCGTTCTCAACCTTTTAATTGTCATCAATTGAACCTATATATATATATATATATATATATATATATATATATATATATATATATATATATATATATATATATATATATATATATATATATATATATATATATATATATATATATATATATATATATATATATATAGATGTGTTCAATGCAGAATCAAAATTAAATCACCTAACCACAGAACCATCTTTAAAACCCTTGGATCATTATATCAACGTCTTAGATTAAAAAAGATGCACCATAAAATTATACACCTTGTGCAGGGGATTATTCCTAGGTAAGGGTATATTGGGTTTTTAACCCAATCGATCACCATCTTCACCCGTGTTCATCTCAAGTGTTATACTTAGCGACTCAAACCCTAAACCTTAATCGATTGCATCGGCTCTCATAATCAAGATGAACCAGTCCGGTGAGGTTACCAAACATCGTATAACGAGACCAATCACGTTTGGCAATACAGACATGATTATCACTCAGGATCAAAACGATTTGGTGAAACATTTGATTTGGTGACATATTTCGTAGCGATCAAGGAATACCACGTCTGATTAGCGATCAAGTAATCGATTTCACCCAAATAGCTATCAATCAGTAGCAAAGTCATTAGCGAGATCAACCATGAGTTCAATTAGTGATGACGACTTCAATTTCAAGGATTTAGCGATTTCACGTGGATTTAGTTCACATATGTTCATCAATGAACATATGTTCATCAATGAACATTTGTTCATCAATGAACATTTGTTCATCAATGAACATTTGTTCATTTATGAGCTTGGGTTTAATCACTGCAAGTCGTCATCTTCATGCATGATGTGGTAGGGTTTATCAAATGATCTTGTTGTTTTGTCGAGTGAGGTTATCTTGGATCCCAAACCGTTCCGGGATTTAGGCAAGAATCAGAAGAAGATGATGTAGTTATAATTTTTGATGAAGCTAGAAAGGATCTGAAGTCGATTGATGCTAATATTTTTTTGGGTTTAGATGGTAATCAGATGCAGAATGATGTTCAAATGGTTAACGATGAAGCTGGAAAGGATTTGGAATTGATGGCTGTTGAGGTATCTATGGAATCTAATAGTGATCGTGGTTTACAGGAAGGTTTTGCTGTTCCAATTTTCACAAGTTCCTCAGAAGTTAAAGAAGGTGTTGGTTCTGAATTTCTAGCTTCAAATGATCAAACGATTTTGGGTAAGGATTCTATGAAAATGTATAGTGTTAAGGATCAAGTTTCTGGTTTTCCTTTGTCAACAGTAATTTCAAATGATAAGACGATTTTCCTTAAGCTGGACTTGAATAGTAAGAATGGGGAATTTGTGTATATGTCTACATAGATCTTCCTGTTAATACTTTGCATTCCAGTGGTACAAAATCTTATGCTGCGTCTCTTAATGTTAATCATAGTTCCTGATCTGATTTCGATGTTCCTTATCTTATCTGATCTGATTTCAATGTTCATGTATGAACATATGGTTTTGAATAAGCTATTTACGATGATATGTCAACAGTGAACCGATTTCAATGTTCATGTATGAACATATGTTCATTGATGAACATATGTTCATTGATGAACATATGTTTATTGATGAACATATGTTTATTGATGAACATATAGGATACGTACCTTCAATTCAATATCTTCTGTTATGGACCATCATACCCTTTATCATCAAAACTAGATCAACGGTGAAAAATATGGTTCTGCAGTTAGGCAATATATTTTGGTTCTGCATTGAACCCATCCATATATATATATATATATATATATATATATATATATATATATATATATATATATATATATATATATATATATATATATATATATATATATATATATATATATATATATATATATATCAAGGTTGTAGAAGTCGCTAGGCGGAGGTCAGGCGGCCGACGGGGGCCTAGGACTAGTCGGTCTAGGCGAGGACTAGTCGGCGCCTAGGCGTGGACCGTTAATTGTAATAAAATATAATTTTTCTAAAATTAATAATACACATATATCCTAACAAAATAAGTGAATAACCATACAAAAATTTAAAATCAAACCTTGGAACCATAACATGAACTTGGAATCAATACTTGTAATCTGTAAAAAAACTTGGAATCTGTCAAAAAATACACATATATAATTTGGAATCATAACCTGCACAATGGAATCATAATCTGTCAAAAAATACACATATATAATTTGGAATCAAAACTTGGAATCAATACTTGTAAATACACATATAATTGTAACCTGTAATCCAAACCTGCACAATGTAATTTTGGAATCATAACCTACACAATGGACTGTCAAAAAATAGTTAAACACACATAATTTTGGAATCATAACCTGCACAATGTTGCACAATGCAACAAAAGATGGACTGTAGGATGAAATCTTAACTTGGAATCTGTATATAAACAAGTGCAGAATTTTCAAGTTATATAAACAAGTGCAGAATTTTCAAGTTATATAAACAGGATTCATAACATGTAACAAAATTTTGGAATTGGAATCATAACCTGTAATTTTGGAATCATAACCTGTAACAAAATTTCAAGTTAAAGCCATGTAATTGCAGTCGATAACAACCTGTAATCTGATTTCAGAAATCAGAAATCAGTCATGTAAGCAAGCAAAATCAGAAATCGAACCTGAAAGTCGAGCTATTGAACCTGAAAGTCGAGCTATTGAACCGACAACTAGAAATCAGAATCCGAAAATCAGGAACTCAATAATCTGATAGATGCTCTCTCTCGATTCGTATAACATATCGGAAAGAAATTAGGCGGAAGAAATCCTTACCGCAGACATGGTCGCAGATGGAGCTTTGACAGTCGGAGATGGAAGACGGAGGGGAAAGCTGGATGCGCAAACTCGATTCACAAACTCAATAATCAATATACCGGTTGCGCAAACTCGATGCACAATCTGGATTCGCAAACTCGACGGAGGAAGCCGGAGATGGAAGTCGGGGGGGGGGGGGGGGGGGGGGAAAGCCGGAGATTGATTCCTCTTTTCTTTTCAGACGATTGTGGCTGTATGGGAGGGAGAGAAGGGGACTCGATTAGGTCAGAAAAAAAAATGGGGGGAATCGAAAAAGAGGGGTAGTAGAAAAAAAGGGGTAATTTTGAAAATTTTCATGCCAATCTGTTGACTTTGTTTGACCGCCCGTTGACCGACTTTGACCGCCTAATCCGCCTAGACCGATTTTGACCGATTTTGACTACGCCCGACTAATTGAGCCGCATAGTACTAAGCGTAGGCAGTATTAGCCCGCCTAGCGCCTAGGCGCCGCCTAGGCGGCCGCCTAGGCCGACTTTTACAATACTGATATATATATATATATATATATATATATATATATATATATATATATATATATATATATATATATATATATATATATATATATATATATATATATATATATATATATATATATATATATATATATATATATATATATATATATATATATATATATAAGGTTGAGAATGTAAGAATGATTCTGGACCAATCATAGTTTGTTTATTCTTTTTTCAAAATTTGAAATTTTAATAGTTTGTTTATTCTTTTTCACGGTTTCAATTATGGATGAATATAAAAAATATATTTTCATAATTTTAGTGATTTAATTTTTAACAGTATTTTTATAGAGATTATACAAAATTACGTTGTAATCATCAATGAATAAAACATTTAAATAAGAAAAACTACAAAGAAAAATTTAAATAAGAAAAACTACAAAGAAAAATCAAATAACACATTCATATACAACATTTATTTTCATAAATGATTAACGTATTTCAGACAAAATTGAAAATTTATACATAATTATCTTCAATAATGATTATATCAAATCATAAGAAAAAATTACAAAATCCATCCCGATGTTAGCACTTTTCTTGAATGAATCACATTCCTTTTTCTTGCTGCTAGCATCACACACAAAAAACTAATAGTGGACACCCGTGATTTGTGTTAGTTTGGATTCACACCTGCAAAATCGACTCGAAGGATATTAAAAAAATAATTTATAGACTAGAATCATCAATGATTAACACTGCTCATCATTAATGATTAACACAAGTAATATCATCATTTTTGCAGTCATGTTATATTCAATACATGATTATAGCTATAATCATATATGATTATAAGTATAATCATAGATGATTATAGCTGAATAGCTATAATCTAGATGATTCAGCTATAATCATAGATGATTATAACTATAATCATAGATGATTATAAGTATAATCATAGATGATTATAGCTAAATTAAGAAGAAAACAATTAAAAAATTACCTTTGTGGGGCTAGAGAATTACAAATAAGATACGTACCTCCTAACATGATTAGTTTACTTTGTCTTGTAATCAGAGTTTATGGATTCTTGAGACATCCATCGTAACAGCCTGTATGATCATAAAAATATGATATTTTTAGATAATGATAATGTCACAAATACTGCAAAGAGAATCCATCAGCAATCAAAAGTAAAAAAATTCTTGGCCAAGCGAACCATAACCAACTACTTACATATCATTATCATATCTAGAATCCTTGTTAACTTCAAAAATCACCTGATCGCCATGGCAAAAGAAGTCAACATTTATGCTTCTTTAACATGCCATTACCAAAGAACAAAAAAGCACAAATTTATACTTACTGTGACTGTTTGCATTTGATACAAATCCGCAAGCTCTTTTTCCATTGACTGACATTGTGGGAAAGGGTAAAATATTATTTGTTTCATAGATTTACATAAAAGTGAAATTAATAGATACCTGTATGGGTTCATAATCCTGCTGTCTTTTTTTTTTTTTTGAAAATAATACTAAACTTATCACAATCTTTATCAGATTAAGGGATGTCCCCACTCTCCAT
Source organism: Cichorium intybus (assembly GCA_023525715.1). Taxonomy (NCBI): domain Eukaryota; kingdom Viridiplantae; phylum Streptophyta; class Magnoliopsida; order Asterales; family Asteraceae; genus Cichorium; species Cichorium intybus. The sequence continues at coordinate 26,556,714 of CM042013.1, read as the reverse complement.
TAAGTCGATTGAATCATACCCATATGCCTGTAAATGTTACACATCCACCTGTAGATTCCAATAATATTTATAAAATGAATTTTTAAAAAACCAGTTAGATACATAATATAAATAAATCATACTCCCATTCCTGTGAGTGCTTCGGACCCTGATCCACAAACATAAACAATGTGTGTGTATCGTGAACGAAAATTAGAAAGGCGGAGGAAATAAGAGCACACATTATCAAAAGGTGGAAGAGGCGGTAGTACCTTTGGAACGATCTAGAACATCTTATTGGAAGACATGGCGGTAAAGATGATCAATTCCCGAATGGGAAACCATAGTCGGCTGATTCATCATTCCTTCAAATACCAGAATGAAAACCGAATTAGAATTATGTAATTGACCCTGATTGCATATCGTTTCTTCTTCTATGATTGCGATGGTAAGAAAGAAGACATAGTGGGATTAATTTCATTGAACAGTTCTCGAAAGCTCTGGAGATTGAGTTCTAGCTTTAAGGTTTGCTGTCTACCACCGTGAAATGAACATGAAGCGGCGTTATATGGCTAGGGTTTTCACATAGATTGTGATGATTGTTTTACCTGTAATCCATGAGCTTTATTGGATGGCGATAGGAGATTGAGAGATTTTTTAGGAGATGATCGGGAATGAAATCAGAAACCACCTAAATTGAAGGAGTGTATGAAATTGGAATTTACTAATACACCCTTAACCGGGTTTTATTAGACCATTTAAGTTTTTTTCTATTTAAAAAAAATAATTATCATAATAATCTAAACCATAGATCCTGACAAATAAAGGGTCCAGATTCTTTCTCATTTTCTCAACCATTTAACCATTCTCATTTTATCCTATATATATATATATATATATATATATATATATATATATATATATATATATATATATATATATATATATATATATATATATATATATATATATATATATATATATATATAGGAATAGGTTCAAATGAGAACCACTAAAAGGTTAAGAACCGTGAGAACCGATATTCACACATTAAGAATCATGTTCTTTTTCGTTTTTTTTTGTTTTTTCACACTTGTTTATTATGTGAAAATACATCAAACTTAATAATTTTTCTTATTTTTTAATACGTTTTACAATATTCACAATATAATAAAATTTATAGTTATTAAGATGTGAATACTATAACGTAATAAAAAATACAACATTATTAAACTGTGAATTAGTAGTTCTCATTTGAACCCTTCCCTATATATATATATATATATATATATATATATATATATATATATATATATATATATATATATATATATATATATATATATATATATATATATATATATATATATATATATATATATATATATATATATATATATAGAGTTAGGTTCTTTTGAGAACTCATATATTCATGAGATCTTGAGAACTCCTAGGCTATAAATTTTTTTTTCAAAATTGTGACTTAATGCATTAAGTCGCTTATATATAAGACATTTCGTCAAAAAAAATCTTTAAAAAAAGTCGATTTTTTTTGAAGATGCACATATACACAAAACGTGCACATATGCACATTTGCACAAAAATGCACATATGCACATTTCGTATATGCATATTTTTTTTTTCAAATTTTTTTTAAAAAGGTCTTAAATATAAGTGACTTAATGCATTAAGTCATTTTTGTTGAAAATTAAAAATTAGTTTAAGAGTTCTCAAGATCTCACGAATATTTGGGTTCTCACAAGATCCTGACCCTATATATATATATATATATATATATATATATATATATATATATATATATATATATATATATATATATATATATATATATATATATATATATATATATATATATATATATATATATATATATATATATATATATATATATATATATATATATATATATATAGAGTCCGGATCAAGAGAGAACCATTATTTTCCTAGAAACCTAGGAACCAATGCTGATTGGTTGAATCATAAAAGGGCATGATAGTCATTTAACAAATATCATTTAATTCTGAATTTTTTTATTTTTGGCAACAATAGTAACATCTCCTAAAAATAAGCCTAACAAATTTGAACTTTCAAATTTAAAAAAATATATATTTTCGTATTTAAAAAAATCAGATTTTTTTGAAATTTAAGAAACATAAATTTTTTGAATTATTTATATATATTCCCATATTCTCAAAATTTTAAAAAAACATATAAATTCATGTATTTGCAGGTGCATATATACATACTCACAGGTGCATATATGCATCTTTTCATAAATCACATATACATATTTTTATTTTTAATAAATGAATGAAAATAATAAAAAAACCAATTTATTAAAAATAATAATATACAACTATTTTGAACGATACATACGCAAAATATAAAAAAAAAATACAACAAAAGTTCAATAATACAACAAATCAATATATATTCATCTTTCTATTCTTTGATCAACATGTTTTCTTCGGTTCATCACTTTTCACTTCTCTGGTTCTCTTTAAAACTTCATCCAAATCTATACAAACGTTCATAAAATAGAGTAAGAATCAAGATATTAAGACTATTTAAAAAATGCATATATTCACATACATACATAAAAATATAGACATGTGCATTTGTGCACATATATACATACATGTATGCATATATGCAAACAGATATAAAAATGAACCAATAGACACTTTGTAAGAACATTCATAAAACTGCATGTGTATATCCACATATACACATATATTTGTGCACATATACACATACATATATGCATATATGCACACATATATGCACATATGCTCATACATATATGCATATATGCACACATATATTTGTGCACATATACACATACATATATGCATATATGCACACATGCTCATACATATATGCATATATGCACACATATATTTGTGCACATATACACCTAAGACACTCATCAAAATATCATTTTGCTTTTTTAGTAGAAGAAACCAAGCACTTTACCACCAACATTCTTCCTCCTTGCTTCTTCATGATCCATAATCCTAGCAGATGTTGTCAACACAATGTAACCAAACTGCACCACATTATATATTTAATAAGTAATTAAAAATGTCTTAAAATATATCTAAAAAAGTTCAAGGGCATATTGGTAAACTAACCTGTCTTGAAGGAAGAAGTCTAGCAGTCCATGGTTCAATTTCTTTCACACCAACATCAAATTGGGGACTGATAACTCCACATTTCTTCAATCTTCCATTCAATTCTACCACAATCTTACTTCTGTGGTCACAACCAGAACAAGGTTTCCATCTAATGAACTAAATCCATACCTAATGCTTAATTGAATCACCTCACCCAAGACCCAAGTTCCAGTTTGATTTAAGCAATTCAGACACAACATTGAACCAATATTAAACCAATTTACACGAACGATTCTGACATTGAACCAATTCTCGCACAACATTAAACCAATTCACAAAAATGAGTATTAGTGGTTATGATTAATCAAACATCAATTGACATAACTTCAATCAGGGAATCATATAAATTACAGTACAATGTGGAATTAAAGTAGTACCATCGAAATATGTTATCAGTTAGTCGATCCACGACTGAATTGAACCTGTGCAACCTACAATCGCATTTGAATCGAAATTGGTACTAGGGATGTGGTTTGAAGATGATAGATGCTGCTACCTGAAATCGATCGGACTCGTATTTGAATATTAATCGAGATGGGAATCATATTTGAATCGTAATCACATTTTAATCAAAATTGAAACCTGCAATCAATCGGACTCGTATTTGAATCAAAGTCGAACCTGCAATCAAATCGAATCGTATTTGCCAAGAAACAATATACCGTGATCTGGGTTGTTCTTCATCTTTATTTTGATTTGATTCAAGAATGGATTCAGGTGAACCCTGCTGCTTCAATTTGTACTCCACAAGAAGCTTCAGATTTCAAAGAGACTGTGATTTTCCAAGACTACCATGGCTTGCCGGAATTCAAAACCGCCATTGCTAAATTGTGCTCAACGATGGATGATGGAATGATGGAGATAGGTGGCTTCGTGTCCATTCCCGGGGTCCCGTTTCACGATTGAGGAAATCCCTTGATCTTTGAATCGTATCCCATGATCTTTGAATCGTCGGCTAGGGCTTTCAGAAAGGAATCAGTCGCGTTGAATCACAGGGAGGGGGACGGTGAATAGAGAGAGAGAAGAACGTAAATTAGGGGAGTTAGAGAGAGAGAGAAACACGTAAATTGGGGAGTTTCCTCTTTTTTAGGATCCGATTTCTTTTTGTTAGGACAAATTTACCCTTAATTTCTTTTTAAAAAATTAAATATATTATTAAAATTAATATTAATTACAAAACTGCCACCTTGCATCATAACCCTTGATTTTTTTAATCTAGTGGTTAAGATTTGGTTCCTAAGTTCCTAGGAAAATTTGGGTTCTCATTTGATCTTTAGTCTATATATATATATATATATATATATATATATATATATATATATATATATATATATATATATATATATATATATATATATATATATATATATATATATATATATATATATATATATTTGTCATTGGATAAAAGTTGAAAACTAAAAACAATAAGAAAAAACTTATTACTACCTGGGACGTGTTTCTAATGCAATTTTCAATATCCTAAAATAACATGCTGCCCTATTGGTCTTTACTTCAATATTCCACTAGCTATTTTCTTATTTTTCCCACTAAAAAGAATAGTAGTTTTTTGTTCAAATATTTAACGTTTGTTTGAAATTTGATTTTGGCTTCATTGAGACAGGTTCGTCGTATTAGATTAATAGCTGTTCGATTATATTAAACTTCATTTTTTTAGTTGTATGAATTGACTACGTTACAAGAAAAGCTTTTCTTAATGGTCGATTTTAAGTGACGATCGCAACTCTAGTCACTGACATTATCGTCTCGTTATCATATATTAAATCTTTATTGAACTTTGGAAGTGTTATAAATTTAATTATGATGGTTGTCATTTGCAATAAAATGTAGAATAAAATTAAATACTATTTTTAAGCGTGGTGTTATATGTTTCTATAATACATACAATGATGTGGAAGGGGTTATTATAATAATTTTGTGTGTGTGTTTTGTTTTATGGAGGATACAAACCGAATGAACTTTTTTTTAATATCATATAAAGTATTAATGATTAAGAATATTAGTTAGGATATTTGATATTTAATTTTATTTTAACTGTAAACTAAATATACTCTTACTCTATATACTTCCTATTCTACATCGTTTGTTCCTAACATGACTAGAACTCTCAATCACTTGAATTAAAAGATATATATATGTTGATACCACTAGACTATAAACCACTTGGTCATTAAACACTTAATGACTCAAAAATAATAGGCATTGTATTTATAATTTACTAACAAAAAATAAGGTCACTAACTATTCTTCGATTTTCAAACACACATAAAAAAAGTAATGTAGAAATATAGTGATGACACAATTATAGTCATTGAAATACAAAATAAAAGAAATTTAGTAGCGTATATATATATATATATATATATATATATATATATATATATATATATATATATATATATATATATATATATATATATATATATATATATATATATGAAAGTTCTTCCGTTTTGACCATATATTCGATTAAGCCATAATTATTTTTTTAAATTCAATTAATCCCAATATTTTATTAAATGTTTACAATATTAGTTATATATAAAAAAATTCATTAAGGTCCATACATTTTATCCCTTTCAACAATTTAGTGTTGAATTTTCAACAATTTTAGTTATATATAAAAGCGGTATAACCTGCTACTATCAAAAATTGTAAACAGTTAGTAAAATGTGTAAGGTTTTTCTGCAATCTATGAACTAAAATCCTAAGTTCACATGCAACCTAGAAAGGATCTATGTTTTCTATCTTTGAACATATAATAATAATTCTAACGGCTAACAGAAATTTCTAATAACGACTAACAGAAATTTCTATATAAAACAATTAATAGAAACTAACCTTTAGTTTTATTCTTGAAGCCGAGCAGCACAAGTGTCCTGCCTCAAATGAGATCACACCCAGAAGTCCAAACAGAGGTTAACTATCTTAACCTCTTATTAAGAACGGCTCGCTATAAAACCTTAGAGAAGGATTATAGACGGCAAGGAGAGAAGAGAAATTCCAAGGAAGTGTTTTGGAATGGTGCAAGTTTTCAAGTGATGGGGAGAGGCTTATTTATAGTGTTCAACTTTTGAACAATTGCATTCTAGCCCCTGCACTTATAATCAATTTAGCCCCTGCACTTTGAATTAATTCCAATTAATTCTGATTAATTCCAAACTAGTTTATCATTAATTTATTATCACATAATAAATTAACGAACTATTTATTTCTCTCTCTATTTAACCTTGATGCCGGTTGGACTACCAAGGGCAACCCAAATGGACTTTTCTTCTATTAATAAGATAAATACAAATTATAAGTCATGGCTTAGACACCTAATCCAACAGTCTCCCACTTGGATAAGTCTATGACTTTAATTGTCCATTTATCTTCAGATTAATTAGCAAACTGTAGCTTCCTAGAAACTGCTCCCGAACTCTGACCTAGTCAGTTCTGTCCAAAGATAAGTGATCAGATGATCCTCCGTCCAACTAGATATTTTTCAGACTCAAGACATGGATAAAATCAATCTGGTCTGATTCACTGTTCCTCGATTTCCGATTTGTATATGACTCTTAGACTACCAATTTAGTCCCGGTTGGCCAACCATTTTAGTCAACTTCAAATTCATCGAGAGGCCTACAAATATCTGTTCCCCGTTAGGGTCAAGGGACGAATAAACTTTGACTCATATACTTATGTCTTTTACCAGACAAATTACTCACAACAACACGTTTTATAACACCGAGTTACCAATGCGTTTTTGTATTATCAATGAACAACCGTCTAGTAAATCATAACTCATATGTCTTAGCTTAAAGATCAAAAGATATTATCGTCTCAATATTGCTCGTGATATAATCCATGAAGCAATCCATTAAGCGCGGGTTTATCCAATACTCAAATCTCCATTTCCAAGTACTCATGAATGTTGCAACAATCTTATTGTAATGTCTAACTCCTTAGACAATCTACAACTAATTCATGACAGCCTTGCTTCATACTTACTCCCTAAAAGTATGAGCGACTGTGGATATTTGAATAATCCAATTATTCAGGAAGTAAAACATGCAAAATGAAACACAATGATATATTATTGACAAAATTAGTAAACCATTACTCATTAATAAATCTTCATTATTAAATCACATAAGTCAAATACAATAACATTGTTATAAGTTTCAAAACCTATCTAATTACAAAAACTTATATCATCTCTTAATACAATGCTCCTAGCATGCTGATTATGCTTAAACCTACTCAGAGCCTTTGTCAAGGGATCTGCAGGATTATCTTCCAATGATACCCTCTTTACAAGAAGGTGACCTTCTTCTACCCTATGTCTGATGTAGTGGTACTTTCTGTCGATATGTCTGGACTTTCCATGATCTCACGGTTCCTTTGTCAAGGCGACCGCACCTTCGTTATCGCAGAACAGTTCCAAAGGCTCCTGAATACTCGGGACTACTCCAAGGTCACCGATAAAGTTCTTCAGCCAAGCCGCTTCCTTCGACGCTTCACTTGCTGCTATGTACTCTGATTCGCATGTAGAATCAGCGACTGTTTCTTGCTTGGAACTTTTCCAAGTAACTGCTCCACCGTTCAAAAGGAAAACCCAGCCCGACTGAGACCGACCACTGTCTCTATCCGTCTGAAAGCTGGCATCTGTATATCCTTCAACTCTCAAGGTATCACTGCCACCGAGGACTAACACCATGTTCTTTGTCCTTCGCAGATACTTGAGTATATTTTTCACAGCTATCCAATGCGCCCTTCCAGGGTTACCCTGGTACCGACTGACCATGCTTAAAGCAAAAGCCACGTCAGGGCGAGTACACGTCATAGCGTACATGATCGATCCTACAGCCGAAGCGTAAGGTACCCGACTCATTTCAGCTATTTCTTCGTCTGTACTCGGACTTTGAGTCTTACTCAATTTTGCATTATTTTGGATAGGTAGCTCTCCCTTCTTGGAATTTTCCATACTAAACCTCTTTAGTACCTTTTCCAAGTATGTACCCTGACTAAGTCCAATTATTCTCTTCTTCCTATCTCTCAATATTCTTATCCCGAGAATGTAAGCTGCCTCTCCTAGGTCCTTCATGGCAAAACATTTCCCAAGCCAAGTTTTGACATCTTGCAAGGTTGGAATATCGTTTCCCATGAGCAGTATGTCATCGACATACAGCACCAGAAAGGTGATTATACTCCCACTAGCCTTGACATATACGCAGGACTCATCCTCGCTCCTAGAGAAACCAAACTCTTTGACTTTCTCATGGAAACAAAGATTCCAGCTGCGAGAAGCTTGCTTCAATCCGTAGATTGATCTCTCAAGCTTACACACTTTATTGGGATACTTTGCGTCGACAAAACCCTCTGGCTGATTCATGTAAACATCCTCAGTCAACTTTCCATTAAGGAAAGCTGTTTTGACGTCCATCTGCCAAATTTCATAGTCATGAAATGTAGCTATGGCCAGCATAATCCTAATAGACTTTATCTTGGCTACTGGTGAGAAGGTCTCGTCATAGTCAACCCCTGGGGTTTGAGTAAAGCCCTTCGCAACCTGTCTTGCCTTGAAAGTGTGTACCTTTCCGTCCATGTCGGTCTTCTTCTTGAAGATCCATTTACACCCGACTGTCTTTCGACCCGGTTCGTTGTCAACCAAGTTCCAAACTTGATTGTCATACATGGACTTGATCTCGCTATCCATGGCCTCTTTCCACTTGGCAGACTCAGGGCCCGCCACTGCTTCCTGGTAGTTAGCTGGTTCATCCAAATTTATCAGTGTCCTATCACTGACAAACGTGTCCCCATCTGAAGTTATATGGAACCCATAAAACTCTGGTGGCATGCTAACCCTACCGGAACGCCTAAGAGGTAAGGATACATCTGTCGGACCAACAGGAACTTCTTCCTCATGTTGGTTGCTAGTTTCTCCTAAGGTTGCGTCATCTGATGATTCTTGAATTTCTTCCAGATTAATGGTACTCCCACTGTCCTCTTTGAATATGAGCTCTCTCTCTCGAAAGACTGCTTGTCTAGCTACAAAGACCACGTCCTCGCTCGGTCTGTAGAATAGATATCCAAAGGACTGTTTGGGATAACCAAGGAAGAAACACCTTTCGCTTCTTTCTACGAGTTTGTCTTGAGTCTCTCGTCTAACGAAAGCCTCACAACCCCAGACTTTGATATGTGCCAACGAGGGAACTTTCCCCGTCCACATTTCATGAGGTGTTTTAGCAACCTTTTTAGTAGGGACAAGATTGAGGATATGGGCGGCAGTCTCTAAGGCATACCCCCAGAAGTGAATGGGAAGTGAAGCTCGACTCATCATGGAACGAACCATGTCCAACAAGGTTCGGTTGCGCCTCTCCGTAACACCGTTCAACTGTGGTGTCCTGGGAGGTGTCAACTGCGAAACTATTCCGCATTCCTTTAGATAGTCTAGGAACTCGATACTTAGATACTCTCCGCCTCCGTCGGACCTGAGCATCTTTATCTTCCTGCCTAATTGATTCTCTACCTCGTTCTTAAACTCTTTGAACTTTTCAAAGGTGTCTGACTTGTTCTTGATTAAGTAGATATAACTGTATCTACTAAAATCGTCAGTAAAGGTTACGTAGAACCGCGTGCCATCCTTTGTGGTTGATCTGAATGGACCACACATATCCGTGTGAATGATGTCCAGCAGACCCTCACCTCTTTCAAAAGACCCTTTGAAAGGTGATTTAGTCATCTTTCCCAACAGACAAGATTCGCATACATCATCCGACCTGAGGTCGAATGATTCCAACACTCCATCCTTTTGGAGTTGGGCGATGCGTTTCTTGCTGATGTGCCCGAGCCGACTATGCCACAGACATGCCTTTTCTACACCACTAGTAGAATCAATATAATTTACACTATGTCCTAAATTGTCAACACATTCAACGGTTTCATACACACCATCACAAGGATAAGCAGTAAAAATCAAAATACCATTTTCGAAAACAGAAATCGAACCAATTTTATTATCAAAAGAAAATTGAAATCCTTGTCTAAACAATGCGTGAAATGAAATAATGTTTCTTGCAATTTCTGGCGAATAGCAACAATTAATTAACTCTATACTAACATCACTACTAAGCACTAAACTGTAAACGCCGATCTTGGTAACAGGGGACGATCTCTTATTGCCCATGATCAAGTTCAGTCTACCGTGCTCCACCTCCCTGCTTTCCTTTAGGACCTGCAGATCAGAATAAATGTGAAAACCACATCCTGTATCAAGGACCCAAGAATTAGAAGATGGTGAGTTTTTAGAGATAGTGTATATACCTGCTGTTGATGGCTTTACTTTCCTATCCTTGACATCCTGCAAGTATTTGGGGCAGCTTCTCTTCCAATGGCCCTTCTCTTTGCAGTAGAAACAGTTGGCTTCATCGGGGTTGGCCACACAAGGAATCTGGGAAGACTTGGTTCTCGAGCCATTGCTTAATGACCCGACCTGAACCTTTTCCCTCTAATTTTGCTTAGGAGGGCCCTTCCTCTTCTTTCCTTTGCCACTTCCAATGGCTAGGACGGGCTGATTAACCGAGGGTACACTTTTACCCTTCATCTCGTCCTCAGCAACTCGAAGCATGCGATGCAACTCAGTCAGGTTAGCCTAATTGTTGTTCAAATGATAAGCCAGCCTGAACTGGTCATAAGAACTCGGTAGGAAGTTAAGCACTATGTCAACGGCCAACTCCTCTGGTACAGGCATCGCAAGCTTTCTAAGCCGCTCCACGTAACCTTGCATTCTTTACACATGAGCACAGATGGACTCTCCATCTTTAGGTTTGCTGTTCATGAAGTCCTTGACCACCTCGCACCTCTCGATGCGCTCTTGCTTGCGGAACTTTTCCGCAAGCTCCTTGTGCATCTCAAAGGGCCAGTAGTCTTCGTATATCCTTTGCAATTCGGGGTTCATTGTGGCTATCATGATGCAGGCCACTTTGGTCGCATCATCAGAATGTTTTTGGTACGAGGCAATCTCCTCGGGAGTAGCAGTTTCAGAGTCAATATCGACAAGCTTGGTCTCGAGGACATACTCTTTGTTTTCGTACCTCAGAGCCATCTTGATATTTCTAATCCAGTCATTATAGTTTGTCCCGTTCAATTGAACCTTGGAACACAGTGAGAGGATAGAGGGAACACTAGAGTTTGAGTGGGGAGCGGATTGATCAGCAGAAGACATCTATAAAAGAAGGTAAGTTTAATTGGATACTTGTCGGTCCTTATAATAACCCAATATAAAATAAGGCTAGGATCCAACTATAACAATTTGCAACATAGAAGAGGGATGCCGTAATCTATAAGCAAATTTTATAAAGGTAGGCGAATGACGATTCAGCCAATTCCACCGCGGAAAAATAATCTTATTATAAATGGAATTCCTAGTTTATTTTGAGATTTATTGAACTGTTCAATAGCATGTTTAATCTCGGATATGCCCCACCGTTTGTGACTGGGATGCCGAGGATCACAAACCGGGTGTGAATAACCATGCAAATTAGCTTGGTACTCTCGGGGTCCATTATCATCTCAAATTGATGTGCCGGTAAACCACACACGCTCCATCAACAATGATAACACCCGAGACACCCATTGCCACTCTTTATTCTCCCCCATTGGTGTGCCGGTAAACCACACACGCTCCACCAACGTTTCATAAAGTGCAATGTGCAACTTCATGGATTAGCATCAATTCACATTTTTAACCTAAAGTAACTAGATTGGGATTTTGATAATGGTTCTAGTACTTTCAAATATATAATTATACTTTTAAGAGGCTTTAGCGGTTCCATCAAACCCGTTCGGCTAACGACACTCGACTGACCAGGAAAGCGGTGGGTGAGAATGGATACCCATTAGACTACCATTTTATAGGCAGTCGCCTTATACACTCTTTATAGGACAGTTTTGTGAATAAGGCCTACTAACGGTAAGACTAACCAATTTATCTTATATATAAAATATTAACTATTAATTATAATATATATAAGATGTATTTTAAACTTTTAAAATATTTCTGTTTTATCTATTTAATTTTTCAAAAGTTAACTCTTAATTTTAAAATTAAATTTAAACCGTTAAACGATTTAATTTATCTTTTAAGTAAACAATTATAGCAACTCAATAAGAAAACAACCAACGCTCTGATACCACTGTAAGGTTTTTCTGCAATCTATGAACTAAAATCCTAAGTTCACATGCAACCTAGAAAGGATCTATGTTTTCTATCTTTGAACATATAATAATAATTCTAACGGCTAACAGAAATTTCTAATAACGACTAACAGAAATTTCTATATAAAACAATTAATAAAAACTAACCTTTAGTTTTATTCTTGAAGCCGAGCAGCACAAGTGTCCTACCTCAAATGAGATCACACCCAGAAGTCCAAGCAGAGGTTAACTATCTTAACCTCTTATTAAGAACGGCTCGCTATAAAACCTTAGAGAAGGATTATAGACGGCAAGGAGAGAAGAGAAATTCCAAGGAAGTGTTTTGGAATGGTAGAAGTTTTCAAGTGATGGGGAGAGGCTTATTTATAGTGTTCAACTTTTGAACAATTGCATTCTAGCCCCTACACTTATAATCAATTTAGCCCCTGCACTTTTAATTAATTCCAAATTAATTCCAATTAATTCTGATTAATTCCAAACTAGTTTATCATTAATTTATTATCACATAATAAATTAACGAACTATTTATTTCTCTCTCTATTTAACCTTGATGCCGGTTGGACTACCAAGGGCAACCCAAATGGACTTTGCTTCTATTAATAAGATAAATACAAATTATAAGTCATGGCTTAGACACCTAATCCAACAAAATGTTGGGCTTAATTGAATATTAAAAAACAATTATGACTTAATCAAATATAAGGACTTTACTGAATATATCCCCATGTGTGTGTGTGTGTGTATATATATATATATATATATATATATATATATATATATATATATATATATATATATATATATATATATATATATATATATATGGATAGGTTAAACACATAACCAAATTATATTGGCGAACATAAAACCATGTGAAAATTGTCCATGTTTATTTACGAACATATGTAATTTTCATGTTCATAGATGAACATATTCATAAATGAACATGGGTAATTTTCATGTGTTTCTATGGTTATTCAGTATAATTTGGTTTATATTGAACCTGGTAATATATATATATATATATATATATATATATATATATATATATATATATATATATATATATATATATATATATATATATATATATATATATATATATATATATATATATATATATATATATATATATATATATATATATATATATATATATATATTGATTTGGGATCAAATTATAAAGACAATTTTGGCGGAAAGAGTAAAAAGTGAATTATTTGTATGTTTTTTGACGAATCAACAAAGTAAATCATTAAATTATGCCAAAAAACCGATTCACAAAAAAATCTAAAAAAGACTTTAATGATTCGTTTTTAGTGAATCAAGTTTTTATTCATTTTTCGGATAATTTTTGTTTATAACAATAAAATCATCATAAAAATAAATCATCGAGTCATTTTTCGGGATTTTTTTTGCGAATAATATTATTTTTTGAATCACCTTATGCTTCATTTTGATAGTTACCCAAAAAAACATGTAAATAAGAAACTTTTATATTTCTACCAAAAATTTATTTCTTACTATATATATATATATATATATATATATATATATATATATATATATATATATATATATATATATATATATATATATATATATAGGATCGGGTGAAGACTCCAATTTCGGTGAAGACTGTGAGGACAAATCTGAACCTCTAATTTTGAAAAATGGGTGGCTAAGAATCATTGTGAAAAAATTGTCACATCTTAAAAGTTTGGGGCTAGTTGTTTAAAAATTAAAACTAGTGGGTAGATAAGACAAATTAAGAATGATAATATAGTAATCTGATCGAGTACCCCACCTCATTGTGACACTTGTCACAATCTCGGTTGCTGGGTTTTTTTTATTCTACAAACTTTGTTTTTGGACCATAACTTTTTTTTCTTTGTAAAAAAAAATTCTGAAAAAACTAAAGTTCTTAAAAATTAATTCTCTACAAAACAAACACCATCATTAAATTTTGAAAAAAAATTATTTTTTATTTTTATAAAAAATCACAAATTAAAAAAAAATCTCCAAAATTTATGAAAATTTAAGGAATTATTGTAGATATTATATTAGTATGTTTGCAAAAAGATTTTTTGAAAATAAAAGGTTTTTTAAGTGTTCGTTTTTATATTTTTACGTAAAAAGTAATCAAAATAGCAAAAAAACATACATGATCCAAAAATATTAAGAACCAAAATATGTTTTATGATTCAAATTGATATAAACTAATTATTTTATGAATCAAAACTTATCAAAATAGAAAAATATATATATGATCCAAAAATATTAAAACCAAAATATGTTTTATGATCCAAAACTTATGATCCAAAATTCAAAATTCGTTATGATCGAAGATCCAAAATTCGTTATGATAAAAAACGAGCTAAAAACATACGAGAAAAAACACTGGAAAAAAAAGAAAAAAGACTGAAAAATAACAAAAAAACCTAGAAAAAAGAAACTAAAATAAAAACAAAAAAACTGAAAAAATAAAAAACTGGAAAAAAACTAAAAATAGTATTTAAAAAATAATAAAAAGGAAAAAAATTAAAAATGAAATAAAAATAAAAAACCCGCCTAAATTTTGTTGTACGGACGTGATTAACATTTGATTATATCATCGAGTCCGTATTACATTCTATGGACGAGCGCTGTATGCGATTACGTCAATCCAATAATTACGTTTGACGTTATTGCTGTAACACCCCATTACCAACATATACATTTTTAACCCAACTTTAGATGTACAAAATGTGGGTTTAACAAAAACCTTAAACATAATTACAAAAGATAGTTATGTTGGGGTATTACAAGTCCAATACTTCACCATGGATAAACTACTACTAAAAGGTATCCCAAAAGAAATGCTTTAAGTCTTCTAAGTCTTCTAGTACTTAATCTCTGTCACCTAAGTACATAGAATTTAAATATATATATATATATATATATACGTGAGACATAAAGTCTCGTGAGCAACATGGGTTTTAGACCCAAATAATTTTAAGTATAACAAACCATTAAACAATTTCATCATAATCAAACATAATGCAAAAGCTTTCTTAATAAAACATAGACCAATTATAATTCATGATTCATTTATTATTATTTGGTTTCATACGGGTTTCCCCGTATCTTCCCTCCCCAGAATAGAACCAATCTATCCGTGAGCGCGTGCTAGTTTTCTTCCCTTCATGGAATAGAACAAATCTATCCATAAGGGCGTGCTGAGACAACTACTTCGCGACGAGAGGTAGCATCCCAGTAGTGTCTTTTGACCTCCCCTCATTAGGGTGAGATCCATGTCCGAACATATTTCACATATCTTACATTTAGTTCATATTTCAATTCATCAATATCAATTCATTACAAATTGGTCATAACATCAATTTCTTTCATCACATAGAAAACATAAAGCTTTTAGCATAAAACAACTTGAGAAAATCTTTTCTCTTAAAATCTTTTGACCAAAACAATGTTTATATATATAAAAACTATTGGCTATGTACTCATAAAATCCACATGTTACTCACCTCGTACTAGAAGTGGCTAGCTAGGTTCCAAAGGTCCCCTTGCCCTCACCTTGCTCACCAATGATTTGGTCACCACCTATTAAACATATATACAATTCGTATTCAACAACACTAATACACACTTATGTACCGTAGATTATGCAAGAAATGTCTAAGTGTTCAATTCCCCTTTTCTTTTTCCTTGTTTCTCTATTTCTTGATCCGCACTTATACACATTGTTTGGGTCATGATATGAACTTATATTTTCATGTTTTCATACCATATTAAACATATACTAAAGATTAGGGGATCAAACTACTCAATTAAGGTAATAATGTAAGTGAATTATAAGAGTCCAGGTCACACGGGCCGTGTAGGAATCACACGGGGTGGTGTAAGGCTTCCAGGCTTACTGCCTGATCTCACACGGGTCGTGCCAGGATCACACGGGGTCGTGTGAGACTTACATACCCAATTTTTTCTTTTGTCCAAATCTACATGGAGCGTGTCAGGATCACACGGCCCCGTGTGATGCTGCAGCCCCAACTCCATTTTCTGCACAACTTTCAATCTTTGGTCTGTTTGGTTCCAGCTCAAATCCGATTCAATTGAAGGTTAAAACATGATATTTAGAGTACTACTAAGCCTCCTATATAACATTTATTACTCCACAAACATTAGAATCAAATCAATCTTCACAAACCCAAATTCTAGGGTTCATGCACACATTTGTCGATTCCTTTGCTTCTAACCGTTTCTAAAGGTGGAATCGAGTTCCAGTGATGATTAGAACATGATTTAGAGGTTATAAACTTAGAATAAACCTCACTCAACTTCTGAATTTCGTTTTCATCCATTCAATACAACTTATAATGGTTTAAATAACTTACAAGGATGAAATTCGAACCTTAGATGACTTCGAAATCACAACTTCAAACTTGAATCTTCGAGTTCTGCTCTAATCCTTCAAAATCTTCAAGGTCTCGATCTCTCTCTCTCTCTCTCTTTTGCTGAAGATAATTCACGACACAAATAGAGAGGACTAGAAGTCTCTCTCTATTTATACCTCCTTTCTTTACATAAATGACCATTTGGTCCTTCTAATCTAGTTTGGTTCACTTTTGGTCCAAAACTCTTAACATATCCTTTAAGGTTTTCATTTCTTACACTTTTGCCACAAACACACAATATTATTACACTTACAAGCCAATCTAATAATTTTTCATTTGAAGTTTAGAAATATAACTTAATTTTCCCATTTAATTTCATACAACCATTTTAAAAGTAAGATTTTACATTGACAAAATGATTGGTTGTTACAATTGTCCATAAGGAAATGAGTGGACGAGATTTGTCCCCACAGTCCTCTCCGAAATTGAAGTCGTTACTGGATCCGGACCATAAATATATATATATATATATATATATATATATATATATATATATATATATATATATATATATATATATATATATATATATATATATATATATATATATATATATATATATAGGGTCCGGTTCCGGTGAGAAATCTTTTTTCGGTGAGGACATGCGACGACACATTAAAAAATTGAAAAAATATAAAAAAAATACAAATCATAAAATAGAGAATAGTAATATCTCATTATCAAAAAAAAATTGAAAAAAAATTTACATCATTGCAAAACGTAATGATGCAATTTTTCTGTTTTATTCTGGATCATTATTTCATTAAAAAAATGATCCAAAAGGTTTTTTTGAATCTTTTTTTCTCCGATATAGTACTATGATCCATTTTATTATTTATAGATTTTTTTAATTTTTTTCAATTTTTTTAAGGTGTCCTCGCAAGTCCTCACTTTAAGAAGAGTCCTCACCCGATCCAGATTCTATATATATATATATATATATATATATATATATATATATATATATATATATATATATATATATATATATATATATATATATATATATATATATATATATATATATATATATATATATATATATATATATATATATATATATATATATATATATATATATATATATATATATATATAAGAATAGCTTCAAATGAGAACCACTAAAATGTTAAAAACCGTGAGAACCGATATTCACACATTATGAATTATGTTTTTTTCGTTTTTTTTTTGTTTTTTCACACTTGTTTATTATGTGAAAATACATCAAACTTAATAAATTTACTTATTTTTTAATACGTTTTACAATATTCACAATCTAATAAAATTTCTATTTATTAAACTGAGAATACAATAAGAAAAAACTTATTACTACCTGGGACGTGTTTCTAATGCAATTTTCAATATCCTAAAATAACCTGCTGCCCTATTGGTATTTACTTCAATATTCCACTAGCTATTTTCTTATTTTTCCCACTAAAAAGAATAGTAGTTTTTTGTTCAATGATTTAACGTTTGGTTGGAATTTGATTTTGGCTTCATTGAGACAGGTTCGTCGTATTAGATTAATAGCTGTTCGATTATATTAAACTTCATTTTTTTAGTATTTGTATGAATTGACTACGTTACAAGAAAAGCTTTTCTTAATGGTCGATTTTAAGTGACGATCGCAACTCTAGTCACTGACATTATCGTCTAGTTATCATATATTAAATCTTTATTGAACTTTGGAAGTGTTATAAATTTAATTATGATGGTTGTCATTTGCAATAAAATGTAAAATTAAATTAAATACTATTTTTTAAGCGTGGTGTTATACGTATCTCTAATACATACAATGATGTGGAAGGTGTTATTATAATAATTGTGTGTGTGTTTTGTTTTATGGAGGAGATACAAATCGAATGAACTTTTTTTTTAATAGCATATAAAGTATTAATGATTAAGAATATTAGTTAGGATATTTGACATTTAATTTAATTTTAGCTGTAAACTAAATCTATTCTTACTCTATATACTTCATATTCTACATATTTTGTTTCAAGCATGACTAGAACTTTCACCATTTGAATTGAAAGACATATGTTGATACCACTAGACTATAAAGCACTTGGTCATTAAACACTTAATGACTAAAAATAATAGTCATTGTATTTTTAATTTACTAACAAAAAATAACGTCGTTAACTATTCTTCGTTTTCAAACACACATAAAAAAAGTAATGTAGAAATATAGTGATGACACAATTATAGTCATTGAAATACAAAATAAAAGAAATTTAGTATATATATATATATATATATATATATATATATATATATATATATATATATATATATATATATATATATATATATATATATATATAGATAAGCGATCGGGTGAGGACTCTTCTTAAAGTGAGAACTCGTGAGGACACCTTAAAAAAATTGAAAAAAAATAAATAAAAAATATAAATAATAAAATGGATCATAGTATTATATTGGAGAAAAAAAAATTCGGAAAAAAACTTTTGGATCATTATTTTTTTTATAATGAAACAATGATCCACAAAATAAAATTTTTTGTGGATCATTTCTGTTTCTCAATGATCCAAATTTTTTTTTCCAAATTTTTTTGGATCATGATATAGTACTATTCTCGATTTTATGATTTGTATTTTTTTTATATTTTTTTTCAATTTTTTTGAGGTGTCCTTACGAGTCCTTACCGAAAAAATAGTCCTCACCGGAACGGGACCCTATATATATATATATATATATATATATATATATATATATATATATATATATATATATATATATATATATATATATATATATATATATATATATATATATATATATATATATATATATATATATATATATATAGAGAGAGAGAGGTTATATATATATATATATATATATATATATATATATATATATATATATATATATATATATATATATATATAGAGAGAGAGAGAGAGAGAGGTTCTTTTGAGATCCCAAATATTCGTGAGATCTTGCGATCTCCTACACTATAATTTTTTTTCAAAATTGTAACTTAATGCATTAAGTCGCTTATATATAAGAAATTTCGTCAAAAAAAATTTAAAAAAAAAGTTGATTTATTTTTAAGATGCACATATACATAAAATGTGCACATATGCACATTTGGGCAAAAATGCACATATGCACATTTTGTGTATATACATTTTTTTCAATTTAAAAAAAAAAGGTTTTAAATATAAGCGACTTAATGCATTAAGTCATTTTTTTAAAATAAAAATTAGTTTAAGAGATCTCAAGATCTCACGAATATTTGGGATCCCACAAGATCCTGACCTTTTATATATATATATATATATATATATATATATATATATATATATATATATATATATATATATATATATATATATATATATATATATATATATATATATATATATATATATATATATATATATATATATATATATATATATATATATAGAAAAATTCTTACGTTTTGACCATATATTCGATTAAGCCATAGTTATTTTTTTAAATTCAATTAATCTCAATACTTTATTAAATGTTTACAACTTTAGTTATATATAAAAAAAGAAAATATTCATTAAGGTCCTTACATTTTTTTCCCTTTTAACAACTTACAGTTGAATTTTCAGTTTTTATTCAATTAACTCCTTACAATTTGACCATATACATCATCAGTTGTAAAAATATAAAAACAGCATAACCAGCTACTATCCAAAATTGTAAAAATTTTATAAAATATTGAGCTTAATTGAATATAAAAAACAATTATGGCATAATCAAATATAAGGACTTTACTGAATATATCCCCATATATAGGGATAGGTTAAACACACAACCAAATTATATTGGCGAACATAGAACCACGTGAAAATTGTCCATGTTTATTTATGAACATATGTAATTTTCATGTTCATAGATGAACATATCATAAATATAAGGACTTTACTGAATATATCCCCATATATAGGGATAGGTTAAACACAGAACCAAATTATATTGGCGAACATAGAACCACGTGAAAATTGTCCATGTTTATTTATGAACATATGTAATTTTCATGTTCATAGATGAACATATCATAAATGAACATATGTTCATAAGTGAACATGGACAATTTTCATGTGGTTCTATGGTTAGTCTGTATAATTTGGTTTATATTGAACCTGGCGCTATATATATATATATATATATATATATATATATATATATATATATATATATATATATATATATATATATATATATATATATATATATATATATATATATATATATATATACATATATATATACATATATATATATATATATATATATATATATATATATATATATATATATATATATATATATATATATATATATATATATATGTGTGTGTGTGTGTGTGTGTGTATGTGTATAATTT
The DNA here is from genome assembly GCA_023525715.1 of Cichorium intybus. Classification (NCBI taxonomy): domain Eukaryota; kingdom Viridiplantae; phylum Streptophyta; class Magnoliopsida; order Asterales; family Asteraceae; genus Cichorium; species Cichorium intybus. The sequence continues at coordinate 26,535,469 of CM042013.1, read as the reverse complement.
GATTTGGGATCAAATTATAAAGAAAATCTTGGCGGAAATAGTAAAAAGTGAATTATTTACATGTTTTTTGACGAACCAATAAAGTAAATCATTAAATTTTGCCAAAAAAACCGATTCACAAAAAAAAATCAAAAAAACACTTTAATGATTCATTTTTTAGTGAATCAAGTTTTTATTCATTTTTCGAATAATTTTTGTTTATAACAATAAAATCATCATAAAAATAAATCATCGAGTCATTTTTCGGGATTTTTTTGCGAATCATATTATTGTTTGAATCATCTTATGCTTCATTTTGATAGTTACCCAAAAAAACATGTAAATAAGAAACTTTTATCTTTCTACCAAAAATTTATTTCTTACTATATATATATATATATATATATATATATATATATATATATATATATATATATATATATATATATATATATATATATATATATATATATATATATATATATATATATATATATATATATATATATATATATATATATATATATATATATATATATATAGGATCGTTAACCAACTTGGTTATTTTAAGATGAGGCAATGTTTAGACTTGAATGTTTTGATGATATTTTGTATTTGTTCTAATGATAACTCTTGTAGGATCGTTAACCAACTTGGTTATTTTGAGATGAGACAATGTTTAGACTTGAATATTTTGATGATATTTTGTATTTGTTCAAATGATAACTCTTGTACTTGCTTGAATGTTATGAATGAACAAAAATTTTCTCATCCAGTGATTTGATTGTACTATATTCAAATTGTTATGCGAACATCAAGATATAGCGATAGAAGTTGATGAACCTTCAAGAACCAAAGTTCAGCCTTGAACTACAGTGGACATTCACCCAAGAGGAAGATTGGAGACTTACTAGAAGATCAAGACAAGGAAAAGCCTTAACCGAAGTTTAGCCTTGAACTTTGGCCCTGAAGACCCAAGCCAAGTTCCCCTAACCGAAGTTGAAGAGCTACACTTCTGCATCAACACCTTGGAACCTCATCAACATTACAAGAATCACAGAAGGCCAACTATGCAACAGTTCATCACCGAAGTTCATCCTTGAACTTTAGCCTCTCTGTGAAGAAAAGAAAACCGAAGTGAAGAAGGCGGAGATCGAGTGAGAGAAGACAAGAGAACTTGGCAGACAGGAAGATCCGTTCAGATCAGTCTCCAAGTGGGAGATTGTTGGGATAATATGGAGCCTAATCTGAACCAGAAAACAGAGGCGACACGAATCCATTGTTGCTAAGTTGTGCATCTTATACAAGTCTCCAGACCTTCGTTTCAGCGTGAGTCCTTCGCTACGGTCAGAACAACCAGAAGGATGATCAGAAATAAGAAGGGGGTGACCCTTTAGGAGATCTGCAGATGGTCGAATCGAAGCCATGAAGATCAGCAAGACTAAAGCAGCGTTGCCTTGTCCGGATCTGAAGCTATGTCCAGTCCCTGAACCGATGGTATCTAATCATTCAAACCGAGGAAGGTCAAACGTCGTATGTATTAGGAAGTACGTCCTCAGTATGGACATGAAGGAAGATATCCAAGATTGATAGCAGAAGCCGGTTGGTGACAGAATAGTTACCAGACTAAAAGCATTATGACCAAGAGATAACTTTATCCGGACCGAAGAGCGATATCTGAGGATGACTCTCATTAGTGTCTCATGTGGATCATAGTTCATCGTGACAACAATAGCTCGTGCTATGGTAATAGGAATGAACTCTTCAGTAGCAGGAGAAGATGAATCCGCAGTATCCTCCATCTGAAGTCAAGTTCGGAAGAAGAAGTTTTCCTTGAAGGAAGAGTTACCCTTGTACGAAGTGGAGTTTGACAGAAGGTGCAGTAGCACAAATTGGATAGTTACAATTCGCAGGGAAGATCTCGACCGAAGACCAATGGGATCCCTCAAGAAAAGGCGAGGCCTTAGTTGAACCCAGTTGGTTAATGTCACTATCATGATCAAAAGCATCTTGGGAACTCGCGAAGAACAATATTTTGTGTCAGAGGTAGCATGGGGAGCATGATGTGTGTATATATATATATATATATATATATATATATATATATATATATATATATATATATATATATATATATATATATATATATATATATATATATATATATATATATATAGAAAGAGAGAGAGAGAGAGAGAGAGAGAGAGAGAGAGAGAGAGAGAGGAAGGTTCAATATAGAACCAAATAACATCACCTAACCCTTAGATTATTATATCAATGAATTAGATTAAAAGGGATGCACTAAGAAATTATACACCTTATGTAGAGAATCATACCCACGCAAGGGTATATTGAGTTTTTTACTCATCTCTAAAATACAAGAGTATCGAATGTTATGTGATTTCATTAATTCTAATGTTGAAACATATGTGCATCTATGAACATATATGTTTATAAATGAACAATAAAGTAAATCATGAAAGAAATAAGTTCATGCTGTGATGATATATTATGAACATATGTTCATCTATTAACATATAGTGTTCATTTATAATTAATTTAATTCTATTGGCCCTTATTAAATTCTCATTGGAGATAGTCTTACTATATTTCAAATTTTATATTCGTACCGTATGAAGATTACTTAATTAGTACGACACTAGCAAATAAACATATTGACTACCAAATATATAAAGTACACATTTTATTGATTTGATTGATAAATAATAATTAATTTTTTAAGTTACGTATTTTACAGTCCTTACTCCTTAATACCAACTAGTTTCGACCCGTGCTACGCACGAGTTGGGTCAGACCGGTGAGTGGCCTAGCTTGTTGAGTGGGTCTGGATGTGTCGGGCACTTTCTTTTTGCGGATCCTGAAGCCACTTTCTATATGATGCAATCTTGTCAAATATAAAACCATATAAAGCATTTGGTAATTAAAATACTTGATCGTCTCAACCATAATCAAATTCCATTAGTAAATTAAACTGCAAGAAATAGCAACGTACTTTCACAGTTTCATTTAGTATAGCAATCTATTTGTAATTTTTCCTATTACAACATTATACTTTGAAAATCTTCCCGGTTATAGCAATGTCACCACCCAAAATCCAAATACAAAGCAATCTCAATGCTACAATCGAGTAAACTTTTAAAGAAAAAACGAAAGCACAATGTTATAATTGGGTAGTTTGTCATATTAATGTTATAATAAAAACAAACAAAAAGTAGAATGATATAATTGAGTATTTTTTCAAAGTTACTTAAGGTATTAATATGTTTGTAAAAGGTTAAAAGACGAAAAACCCACGAGTCTTTCAGTAATTAGGTAATGGCAGTACCCAACTCTTACCTCATCCTTGCACTTTATCCTTAAGGGTATACTTGTCCATAAACTGAGTCAACTCGGTATTAAACCCTTCCTCCAAGTCGATCTCGTCCTTCCAGTGTCTGCTTTTCATTTCAGCCTTCTTCTCTTCATGTAATTTCATCAATTTCTCCCCCTCTTCCTCAAACTCTTTTATCTCTTGAAGCTTCTCATCCCTGCATATTCCACACATTAAATACCAACGTACTTCCATTCATTCCTTCACTATAACATCCTACTTTCACATTTTTCTATTACAAACAACAAAATGCTAAAACAAACAACAAAATGAAAGTACATTGCTATAAAAAGGAGTCAATACCTCTTCTTAGGATCCACCATGGAATAAGATTGCTCAACTCTCATGTGTTCTTCCTTCTGCAGCTTATCAAAATGGCCTTCTTTTGCATTCCTGGCATTGCTGAACGAAATTTTACAGGCAACAAATGGGATTATTTAAAGATTTTTTATCCATTTTTGGTTGCTAAAAGTTACGATTTTTATTTTTTTTATTGGATTTTAAAACAGGAAAATGGGATTTTCAGTAGAGTTTTTTTTTGTTTATTTGCAATTCCTCGAAATATGTATAATAAATGTATCTAGTTTTGGAGTTCTATTTCTTACTGCTTCTTGCTGCAAGAAAAATTCAAGCCACAGAGCTGCATCATATGTGTCAACATCACATCAAAATTAAAAGGAAATCATAAAACTATCATTCAAGTCAGAAGTGGACAACTGGCTAGATACGTACACCTTTCCGTTATATTCAACAGGAAGAAATGAACCCCCACTTGCAAAAATGGCTCGACTCTCTAATTAAAAACACAAATATACAAAAGTAAAAATTAAATATAAGTCGATGAAATAACTAAGATACCTGAATGATTAACTAATCTGTTTGGAAAACATTAGGTAGAAACAAAAAGTGCATTTTCATCTTTCATTTTGCTAAATGCTTGTTTAAAAATACTGATTTATCATTGATCTGATTACAAAAAGATTTGAATGATTAACTAATCATTTATAGAGAGTTATTTTTATATAAAAAAGGTATTCCGCAGAACTATTTTGATTATAACAATCCAAATGCAATCAATAGAACCAAAAGTTCCAAGCAACTTAATCAAGTTTCTTCATGAATCGGGATCAATTTAGTCGAAAACCAATGATTATAGCAGAGCATATTTACAAATGCCATCCTCGTTTTTCTCCCTACATTTATACAAAGCTTTACCTAGACAATACATGATTGAATAAAAGCAAAAAGGAAACAGTCACTTACTCTTATTGGTGAAAATGACAAAAATAACCTTTAAACCATCTAAATGCAACAAAATGACCATTTTACGCTTACATTCCAAAAAACAAATTTAACAGTATGCACCAATTTTTGTGAAGAAGGAAATAGGTAAAGGGTTAGCATATAGGTACATTAAGCCAGGTTATTTAGCTAACGCTATGTTCTTGAGTTTTTTATAGGAGGGGAATGGAAGGGAAGGGAGGGGAATCAGTGATAAATTGTGCTCTTAAGTTTTTTTTTTAAAGAATGGAATGGAAGGGGATGGAAGGGGAAGGGAAGAAAAATACATGCAAAAGTTACCATCCTATTTTTGGGAGGGGAAGGAAGGAAAAGGAAGGAAAATGCATGGAAATTACTTCTTTACCCCTCCAACAACTAGTTCATTTTTAAAATAAAGGGTAAAGATGTCAAAATGTAAATTTCCTTCTATTTCCTATCTACTTGAGAACATAACATCCCTTCCATTCCCTTCCATCCCCTTCCAACTCAAGAACACAATAAATTTTCTGAATTTTCCTTCCATTTTCTTCCATTCCCTTCCCTTCCATTACCCTCCCTTCCCTCCCATTTATTATTAAACTCAAGAACACAGCATAAATCATTAAGCTCGTTAGAGAAAGCACAAGAAAAAAAATTTGATGTTGAAGTCTTTAACTTTTAGATATTTTGCTATCATTTACTTTTTCATTTCATTTTCTTACTTTTATGATTATTTTCCCAAATATATCTTAACGCAAAATATCCACACATCACTTTAATGTAAAAAATCTTACCCCACGTTCTTTAATTGACAGTTGCGTTTTCTTGTTTCCGTTGAAGAGTACTTCTTACTTTTTGAAATCCCTAGCTCCCATAAATGATACTTGCCAGCATCGTTGATAACGACTTTGTACCTCAATACCAGATCTCGATTATTTTTCATGATCGCCTCTGCAACTTCACAGACTTTCTTCAGCAATTCACTACTTTGTACCACGTGGTTCACCAATCCCAACTTCTCCGCTTTCTCTGCAGTTAACGGCATAGTTGTTAGGGATACTTCGCAAGCATTGTTGGGTCCTATGATCTGCGATAGCTTTTGTGACAGGCCCCACGAAGGAAAAATCCCAAACCTGCAATCAGATATTTGAATCTCTACTTGATTTGTGTAACACCAAGATACTCTTTATATGTAAATATAATAAAAAGGGTAAATTGGTCATTTTACCTTAGAAGGGTAATTTGGTCTTTTGGACATAAAAGGATTTGATGTGCAATAATATTTTGAGTTTTGGACTTAAAATGTTATAAAAACAGGTTTTTGTCATAAAATTTGATAAATGTGGCAAAAGTTCAAGAAATGGAACTCCAGGGGCTAAATTGTAATTTCTGGAGGTATAAATAGGAGAGAAGCTTCTCCACATGTGCAGAAAAGTTTGAGAAGTATCGGGAGAGGGTTTTCTTGTGTGATTTCTGCAGAATCTTGGGGTTTCCTTGAAGATTGAAGCAAGAAATCCGATCATAGACTTGGAATTGAAGATTTTGAAGCATTAGAGGTTAGTAATTCAAGTTCTAACCTAGTTTTTCTTGGTGGGCTTTTATGGATAAACCGAAATCTGTAATTTCAGTGTAATCCAAAGTATATATATATATATATATATATATATATATATATATATATATATATATATATATATATATATATATATATATATATATATATATATATATATATATATATGATTTCTGGGTTTCAAACATGTTTACAAGATAAGAACATCTATTTGAAACAATTGATTTTCATGATCTTGAAGTTTTGGGGTTTTTGGAACTAAGAACCCTAATTTCTTCACTTGATTGATTGAGTGATTTAAATGAGTTAAAACCTGGTATAAATGGAAGGTTTTAGTCTTGAAATAAACCCAAAATGATTAAGAACTGGAATAAGGACTTAATATGCAAAAACATGATGCTACAGTGAAAAATCGGGCTGAAAACTGGACTCTGCATCAAGGGCACGAGTCGTGCTCTTTATGCACGAGTCGTGCACCTCCTATAGGTGAAGTACATTGCTATTTAACATACACACGAGTCGTGCCTCTCTAGAGGTATAAAATGCACGAGTCGTGCATCCATTCAGGGGGCTTTAAAGTTTGAATTTGATGCTAGACATGTCTAAATGACTTCAAACTTTAACTACAAGTCCATGATGGTTTGAAAAGTCTTGGAAAAATATTGAATTGAGAATACGACTCTCCGAGGGCACTGTAGAACAATACGTATGCCTCGGGAAAGTGTATGACTCATGGAAAGATGGTAAATAGAAAGTTTATCATTTAGACATGGTTTGTAGTGGTATAATACTGGACTCTTAAGTATTAGAGTCAATTGAAATGGTTGGTAACCTATTATCATTTGGTATATAAATGAATATATAGGTACGGGACAAAATGTTGTGGCGTACACAAAAAGGAAAGAAACAACCGAAGCTAATTGCAGCAAGTATCCAGGTGAGTAATCTCACTTATATCGTATATGATATGTGTTGATTGGACTGTTATAGATTGAAACAGCTTTGGGGGACGAAAATGACAGTTTTAAATATATATTGAAAAGACAATACCAGATAAGCCGTGAGTCTGAGAAAGACAAGAACGGAGCTGTGAGTCAATAATACGACAATACCAGATAAGCCGTGAGTCTGAAAAAGACAAGAACGGAGCTGTGAGTCAATAAAAAGACAATACCGGATAAGCTGTGAGTCATTGAAATGACAAGAATGGAGCCGTGAGTCTAGGAAAGAACGGGACAAATTCATGAGCATTTTGTGATGATACTTATAGGATTTTACGACCTCCGTGGCTATGAGATATGATCTGATATATTTGATATAACTCTTGTGGCTAACAGATTTAATTTGATTTGATGTTTAAATAGTAGGTTTTATTTGATTTAATGACCCAAATAACAGATTTAATAATTGGATGATTGAATCCAAATGGTGCGGCCTTATGGCTATGATATTGGACTTTGAATCCAAATGGTACGGTCTTATGACCATGATATCGGGTTATTGAACCCAGCTGGTGCGGCCTTTGGGCTATGAAATTAATGATGAAACCGTTGGTGCGGCCTTAGGGCTATGACTTGAATGTTGAAAATGTTTTGGTGCAGCTTATATAGCCATGACACATGGTGCGGCTTATATAGCCATGATAAATGGTGCGGTCACTTATGACTATGAAATATGGGACATAAACTGTTATGAGAATTTGAATGTTATTATTCTCTTATTTTGTGAGATTATTTGTATGATTACTCACTGAGCTTTATAGCTCACGTTATTTGTTAAATGTCCCTGCATGTTAGCATAACTCTGTTAAGGGAAAAGATAAAGTCCGTGACTAAAGAAGTGAGACTTATAGATGATGTCAGTAGCAGCTTCAAAGGAGGTTATGGTATTTATACACTCCTTGATACACTTGTACCCGTTTTTGATAAAATATACCCCTTTTGTTATGGTTTTATGTATTGAAACCTTGTTTTAAATAAAAAAATTTCTAAGGGTGTTTTGTTTTAAAAGTCGGGTGTTACAAGTTGGTATCAGAGCCGTGGTTTAAGTGAACTAGGTGTCTATAGAGTAGATTCCTGGACTTAAACCTTGAGATAGTAGACATGATGTATAGTTAGGTGTATATAAGTTGCTATATTATACATATATAACCTAACTATTGCTGACTTCTGACGTATAAGAAGTATGAGCAGTGAATCTTATTGGGAGGAATTTAGGGCGTAGAGCTTTAAGTGGTGGACCAGCCCTTTCTCAAGGCTCCATTGAACGAGGGGCAAAGAGACAAGTAGTAGAAAATCCACATGACGAGCAATAGTAGCTGATGTGGTCGGAAAATTTGTTGCTCACCCTGACTGATATACAAGGTGAAAGAAAAGTAGTTTAGACTATAAGAAAAGCAGAAAAATAATCGTGGACATCACAGAAGAAGTACCACGAATTAGGTCCAACCTTAAGAGGAAGGGACCGAAATGAAGAAGCGATGTGGTATGAGAAGTGCAGGAAAAGCACTCAGAGAATTGTAGAGTTGAGACTCTATCGTTGGATTGTTGAAATTGTAGAAAACAGGGGCATATTGTTTGAGCCTGTTGATTGGAACGAAGGTGTTTCCAGCATGGAGCTACGGATCACTTTCGTACGAAATGTCTACATGTGGAATGTGGAGCCTCGGGTGATAAACCCAAAGAATAGCGGGGAGGAAAGAAAGAGGTCAAGGAGGACCAGTGATATAGGGGGTATTCCAGATGACTGTGGAAGAATCTCGTGAAGAGACTGATATGCTCTCAGATATAATTTTTTGAATATAAATCCCCGTGTATATTATATTTGATCCAGGAGCTATGTGTTGCTTTGAATCAGTGTCTTTGATGCTGTGATATTTCATCAATGCTTAGGGATGAAAGCTTTGAAGTAGCTATAGTAGATAGCAAATATGTTCAGGATATCGAACACCTGGGAAGTTGTCAGCCTGGGGTTTACGGGACCATTATTCCCTATAAATCTGAAGCCGATGACTACCAATGAATCTGAAGTAAATGTGTGTATGAAGTGGTTAGCAATGAATTATGCTAACATAACTTGTAGAAATATGAACATTATGGTTAAAAAAAATCAGAAGTGAAGTGGATGAAAATCCTGAGTCAACAATCGTGGTTGAAAATGTTGATTATTTCCTTTGCTTAGACTCGGAGTAGTGTTAGTAAAGGAAGGATGTTTTAGTTGGCATATGTAATATTGGCCAAGCTAAATAAAGTGGAGATAGAAGTGTAAAGTTGTAAATGAATTCCCGGATGTTTCTTTTGAAAGAACTTCCAGGATTACCGCCAGATTGGCGAGAAGAGTTTATGATTAAATTGGTTCAGGGAGTCTTTTCTGTTATTTAGGCTCCGTACCGATTAGTACCTGCAGAAATAGCAGAGTTGGGAAAGAAATTAGAAGTGTTTGTATCAGGGTTTCATAAGACCGAGTGTGTCATTGTGTGGAAACCCTATTTTGCTTGCAAAGAAGAAAGATAAGTTGAAGCGTGTGTACATTGACTATCCAGAATCTGATATTCTCGAAACCAGATTGAATATGATGTACATTGTGCCAAATATTTGAGTTACTTCATTGAGAAAAGTGATATGTGAAGTTTTCCAAGTATGAAATTTGGCTAAAAGAAGTTTCAATTCTTTGGGCAGGTTAACAGTGCCAAAGATGTTAAAGTAGATCTAGTGGAAATGATGCTGTGATAAAACGGGAACCGCCTGGGGAATCTGACTAAAATTGTAGATCCCTTAAATTGGCAGGTTACAATAGGAGAAAACTGCTCCTTGATTACTGTTCCGTTGACTAAAGTTGACCAAGAAAAGTGAAAAGTTGAGTGGGTAGAAAGGCCACAAGTATCTTTTCAAAGGTTGAAATAAACCTTGTGTGAAGCTTCGGTGTTAGCATTCTCGCTAAGCGGAGAAGATAATTTATTTTACAGAAATGCATCCAGAATTGATTTTGGGCGCGTGATAATATGAAAAGGTCGAGTAATTGTTTACGCGATCCGTTAACTAACTGGTACATAACATTGCAGTAGCAATTATGACTTTGGCATTGAAGCTTTGGAGACACTACTTATATGGTGTAAAGCTTACTGTTTATACGGATCATAAAATTTTGACGTACTTAATTGATCAAAAAGGAGCTAAAAATGAGATAGCAAAGATAGATGGGTTACTTAAAGATTTCGGTTGTGAAATCTTGTAACATCTTGGAAAAGCAAATGTGGTTATAGATGCCTTGAGTTGAAAAGAGTATCTTTTGAAAGATACAACCACATGTGTAAATGTGGTGAGTTGATTACCCGATTTGATTTGGGTAGCACAAGAAGAAACGTGCAAGCTTGGAAACGTGAAAAGTGAGTAAATAGTTGGATATTCGAAACAGATAGTTAGAGACTCACAGCGATTGAGAACCCTTGGTAGTGGTGTATGTGAGTCCTAAAGAAAAATTGAAATGTGAAAATTGTTTTTAGAAGATATGCAGTATACCCGGAGCAATACGAGACTGTATAGGATGATAAAACCTATGCAATGGTGGCCGGGAGTGAAGAAAGATATTGAAAAGTATGTGAAAAAGGTGTTTGACATGTTGCAGGTAAAGTCAAATCATCGAAAGCATACGGAGAAATTTAGTCGTTGTGAGTCCCAGGGAAGGAATGGGACGATATTATTATAGACTTTGTAATAAAGTCTCCGCAAGTACCATATGGGTATGACACCATATGGGTAATTGTTAACCGGTTGATGAAACCAGTGCAAATTCACACTGACTAGTGAGAAAATCAAGATCGAAAAGTAGCGAAAATTTACATAGATGGAGTAAATTGTTGAGGTGAGTTACCGGTGTTGATTGTATTGGATCGAGATAGTATATTTATTCCTAGATTTTGGCATAGTTTCCAAGAATAATTAGTTCAAAAGTACTGATAAGTACCGAATCCTGATGGGCGAGATCGGATAATGATGCAACTTTAGAAGATATGCATTGAACATGCATAATAGACCTTGGCGGAAGATGAGAAGATTGTCTATCTTGGGTGGAATCTGTAGATAATAACAGTTTTCATACCAGCTTTCTGATGGCTCGAATGAAGCGTTGTATGGAGTGCAGTGCCATACTCCAATTTGTGGGATTGAAGTTCTGGAAAAGCCGTTGGATAGACTTGATATTGTTGTACAAAGTAAAGAGAAGACTAGATGAATACGAGAGAATTTGAAAATGGCTAAAAAATTTAGCAAAAGTGGTATGTGGATCATTGGGTATAACCGTTGATATTCCGAGTGAGGGAGATGGTGGTATTCAAAGTAATCCTTCGGAAAGACTAGAAATTGATTTGGGACAAAAAGGAAAGTTGAATCCTTGTTTATTGGACCTTTACGGATATCCCAAAGAGTAAGAATTGTGATGTATTGATTAAAGTTTCCTGATGAACTCCAAGATATTCATAATGTTTTCCATGAGTCACATTTTTGGAGAACATTGATTGATGAATTCCAACGCATACCTCGTGTTGAAATGGAGGTAGATGAGGAATTTGGTACCCGGGAAGACCCAAGAAGGTGTTAGACCGGAAGAAAAGACAGTTGCAGAATAAGGAAATTACTATGGTTAAAAATGCTTTGGCAATACCATAGAAGTTCCATAATGACATGGGAACCGAAATTGTAATGAGAAAGAATACCCTCGCTTGTTTGTATGATTCCGAGGACGGAATCTTTTGAAGGAGGGGAGAATTTGTAACACCAAGATACTCTTTATATGTAAATATAATAAAAAGGGTAAATTGGTCATTTTACCTTAGAAGGGTAATTTGGTCTTTTGGACAGAAAAGGATTTGATGTGCAATAATATATTTTGAGTTTTGGACTTAAAATGTTATAAAAACAGGTTTTTGTCATAAAATTTGATAAATGTGGCAAAAGTTCAAGAAATGGAACTCCAGTGGCTAAATTGTAATTTCTGGAGGTATAAATAGGAGAGAAGCTTCTCCACATGTGAAGAAAACTTTGAAAAGCATCGGGAGAGGGTTTTCTTGTGTGATTTCTGCAGAATCTTGGGGTTTCCTTGAAGATTGAAAAAAGAAATCCGATCATAGACTTGGAATTGAAGATTTTGAAGCATTAGAGGTTAGTAATTCAAGTTCTAACCTAGTTTTTCTTGGTGGGTTTTTATGGATAAACTGAAATCTGTAATTTCAGTGTAATCCAAAGTCTATATATATATATATATATATATATATATATATATATATATATATATATATATATATATATATATATATATATATATATATATATATATATATATATATATATATATATATATATATATATATATATATATATATATATATATATATATATATATATATATTTATATATATATATATATATATATATATATATATATATATATATATATATATATATTTATATATATATATATATATATATATATATATATATATATATATATATATATATATATATATATATATATATATATATATATATATATGATTTCTGGGTTTCAAACATGTTTACAAGATAAGAACATCTATTTGAAACAATTGATTTTCATGATCTTGAAGTTTTGGGGTTTTTGGAACTAAGAACCCTAATTTCTTCACTTGATTGATTGAGTGATTTCAATGAGTTAAAACCTGGTATAAATGGAAGGTTTTAGTCTTGAAATTAACCCAAAATGATTAAGAACTGGAATAAGGACTTAATATGCAAAAACAGGATGCTACAATGAAAAATCGGGCTGAAAACTGGACTCTGCAGCAAGGGCACAAGTCGTGCTCTTTATGCACGAGTCGTGCACCTCCTACAGGTGAAGTACATTGCTATTTAACATACACACGAGTCGTGCCTCTCTAGAAGTATAAAATGCACGAGTCGTGCATCCATTCAGGGGGCTTTAAAGTTTGAATTTGATGCTAGACATGTCCAAATGACTTCAAACTTTAACTACAAGTCCATGATGGTTTGAAAAGTCTTGGAAAAATATTGAATTGAGAATACGACTCTCCGGGGGCACTGTAGAACAATACGTATGCCTCGGGAAAGTGTATGACTCATGGAAAGATGGTAAATAGAAAGTTTATCATTTAGACATGGTTTGTAGTGGTATAATACTGGACTCTTAAGTATTAGAGTCAATTGAAATGGTTGGTAACCTATTATCATTTGGTATATAAATGAATATATAGGTACGGGACAAATTGTTGTGGCGTACACAAAAAGGAAAGAAACAACCGAAGCTAATTGCAGCAAGTATCCAGGTGAGTAATCTCACTTATATCGTATATGATATGTGTTGATTGGACTGTTACAGATTGAAACATCTTTGGGGGACGAAAATGACAGTTTTAAATATATATTGAAAAGACAATACCAGATAAGCCGTGAGTCTGAGAAAGACAAGAACGGAGCTGTGAGTCAATAATACGACAATACCAGATAATCCGTGAGTCTGAGAAAGACAAGAACGGAGCTGTGAGTCAATAAAAAGACAATACCGGATAAGCTGTGAGTCATTGAAATGACAAGAACGGAGCCGTGAGTCTAGGAAAGAACGGGACAAATTCATGAGCATTTTGTTATGATACTTATAGGATTTTACGACCTCCGTGGCTATGAGATATGATCTGATATATTTGATATAACTCTTGTGGCTAACAGATTTAATTTGATTTGATGTTTAAATAGTAGTTTTATTTGATTTAATGACCCAAATAACATATTTAATAATTGGATGATTGAATCCAAATGGTGCGGCCTTATGGCTATGATATTGGACTTTGAATCCAAATGGTGCGGTCTTATGACCATGATATCGGGTTATTGAACCCAGCTGGTGCGGCCTTTGGGCTATAAAATTAATGATGAAACCGTTGGTGCGGCCTTAGGGCTATGACTTGAATGTTGAAAATGTTTTGGTGCGGCTTATATAGCCATGACACATGGTGCGGCTTATATAGCCATGATAAATGGTGCAGTCACTTATGACTATGAAATATGGGACAGAAACTGTTATGAGAATTTGAATGTTATTATTCTCTTATTTTGTGAGATTATTTGTATGATTACTCACTGAGCTTTATAGCTCACGTTATTTGTTAAATGTCCCTGCAGGTTAGCATAACCCTGTTAAGGGAAAATATAAAGTCCGTGACTAAAGAAGTGGGACTTATAGATGATGTCAGTAGCAGCCCGGCTTCAAAGGAGGTTATGGTATTTATACACTCCTTGATACACTTGTACCCGCTTTTGATAAAATATACCCCTTTGGTTATGGTTTTATGTATTGAAACCTTGTTTTAAATAAAAAGAATTTCAGGGGTGTTTTGTTTTAAAAGTCGGGTGTTACAATTTGACCCAAATCATGAACAATACTTGAACAAATTAAGCTCCAGTCGTCTCAGATCGAGTTTCAATTGAAAAACATTTCCTGAATCATGGTTAAGGTTGGAGTCAAATTACAGCAAATTTTAGGGCTGCTAATGTATTAAACAGAGCAAATTAAAGCTGTACTGCCAGCTTATAGAAATTTAAGTCAAGGAAAAATGAATATGGCATGAGTATCGATGAATTTAGCATCTTTAGTAGCAATTAACATATCACAAGCAACCGAGATTTCCAATCCCGCCATAATAGCGAACCACAAAACCGCTCCGATGATCGGCCTACGACACCGCTCCATCTAAGCAACCGGGTCGGTCTCTGCATGTTTCAGGTCTCCTTTGAAAACGTCCAACCCAATGCCAGCGGTTGGAATCGGCCGGTAAAAGCGTTGATTGACGGTGGTAGGGTTGCAGATAAGCCCCTCTCGCAGTCGGGAAAGGAGGGAGACAGAGAAAAAAAATAGGAAGCCTGATCTATTTCCTAGGGGAAAAGATGGAGATGGAGGTAGACAAATGAGAAATTGTTATCCCGTCACAAAGTGATTAGAATTGACAAAAAGGGCGGAGAGACTTTAGTGAAGGGAGTGAGCCGGTGGATAGATTCCATATGTCGGAATTGAAGGAATAAGGCTATGTGCAGAACAATTAAGGAGGAGGAAAGAGGGAAGGTGGGTGACGACAGAGGAATGTTGTTTCACGCAGACACCTGTTGGGAATGTGGCAGCCAGGAAGAGGGGAAAAGAAAGTACCCCCCTATAATGAATAGAACCACATCAAATGAGCTTTCCTGAAAGAATAGAACACCGCACTAAATACATATAACCCGCATCATTAAAACAACGCAGCATATAATTGTAACCGCATCATATAATTTGGCTTAGGCTTACCATATGGGCTTAGTCTGCCATTTGGGTTTAGTATGCCATTTGGGCTTAGCCTGACACATGGGCTTAGTCTGCCATTTGGGCTTAGCCTACCACAGGGACTTAGTCTGCCATTTGGGCTTAGCCTGACATATGGGCTTAGTTTGCTGTTTGGGCTTAGCCTGACACATGGGCTTAGTCTTCCATTTGGGCTTAGCCTACCACATGGGCTTAGTCCGCCATTTGGACATAGCCTGACACATGGGCTTAGTCTTTTGTTTGGGCTTAGCCTGATACATGGGCTTAGTCTACCACATAGGCTTAGTCTGCCATTTGGGCTTAGTCTGCCATTTGGGCTTAGCATGACAAATGGACTTAGCCTGCCATTTGGGCTTAGCCTGACACATGGGCTTTGCGTGCCATATGGGCTTAGTCCTATCAAGTAGCTGTGGCCCATGATACAAAAAACAACCAAATTGCACCAAAATTTATTTCGGTCCATGCATATAATCATATATTACGCACTCTAAATTTATTTCAGATCATTATACAAATATTTGTTCCAGTACCAACATTCACAATTATACAATATACAAATGTGTATCTTATAGAGTACAATGCTATAATGCTATAAACATATGTCCAAGAACAATGCTACACAAATTCGTATCTTATCGAATATTCTCCAGGCGGCCTTCAATCTCCTTGCGAACTAACTTTGGCATTAGATTTAATACCATTTTCTCGATATCATCACTCGACATCAACATGTTCTTCTTCCAAAACTAAAAGCAAATACAACAATATTATATTCAGGTATATAAAGAAAGAAAATTGATATTTTTATACGAAAAGAACACTTACTTCTTCAGTGGGACAATTGTGTTGAATCGTCTCAACAAACTCCTGTATATGTTTGATAACTACAAAACCACATTCCCAGTTGTCTTTTTGTTTGAAGCACTGTAATTAAATCACAAATAAATATTTTCAACACCTTCATATAAATTGAAAAAAATTGAAATTTAAAACAAACCTTTGCAATCTTCAATTTATATTTACTCGGGAAAGCTTTATCAATAATAGCCACAATGGGGTATGACTCTGGTGTAGCGGGACGCTTTCAAGAGTCAAGAACATACACAATTCCCTTTTTCGGCCAAAGAATAATAAGCACCCAATGTCTCCTACAAAAATATAAATCATAAAACATTTAAGTTTTTCGTATGCTTAGTGTGTATATGTATGTGGATGTATTATGGAAAAATATATATTACCTAAAAATATATGGTGCAAGAAAAAAATATTTCTTCTCATGATGCAAAAGTAATTATTTTATGTGATGTATGACGACGGTCCGGTTTGTTTTATCACCGTCATCTTTAATAATTGTCGCATCAACGAAAGCGCAAGAGGAATTATTTGACAGCTCATAAAAATACCTTAATTATATTATATAAGGTTAGTCAACTAAATCATATATAAAATGATATTTTATAAGTTAATTAAAACAATAATAAGTAATAAGAACTTACATTGAAAACCATTGTAGAATGTTGAGATCAAGCTGACGGTTTAACAATAGTTGTAAGACCTCCGAAAGTACGAATGAATATTTAACCTTGTCGGGATACAACCCTTGCGGTGACAAGGTATTAAAAAAATATTGATCCCCAAACAGTTTGGATAGTTGATCAAGTATATCCATATGTTTGTTTCCTTTTATTCGTACTTCGTTCAACAATTTTTCCACTTCAGGGTCAAAAAAATTTCAGCATGATGGTTGGAGTTGGGATTGGGTGTTGCTGTTGATTGGTGAAACAGGCGGTGGGTTACTGTCAGGTCGTTGTTCAGGTTGGTGTACATGTACAAAAGTAGCAATTTGTGATATTAGCTAAAAAAATCACAACATAAAAATGTCGTTTCAAAAATGCCTAAATCAGGATTCGAACACTGATCTTGGGCTAAGATTCTTGGCTGTGGGGGGGGGGGGGGGGGGGCTAACATCTTCCCACTTCGACCAAAGGCCTCATCTGTTATATAACCGATTCGTAATAAATATATACTATAAATTTCTTAAATGGGTATTGGTGCGGTTTATCGATTTACTGATGCGGTTGTGTACTACGTTGACTTTTCCTCACGTGGTGATTTTATTTTGTTTTTTGGTGCGGTTTTTTTAATTATCGGTGCATATTAAACTTCCCTGCCTTTTTTCGATATATTTGGTGCGGTTATTTTTATTTTATTGTGCTATTTAAAAGTGCGTTTCCTTTTCATATTGTACCATAAGTACTTTAATGCCATTTTTGAAAGGTTTTAAGCAATCTATGAACTAGAAAACCTAAGTTCAAATGCTACCTAAGATGAGGATCTATGTTTTTCTATCAATGAATATATAATAAAAACCTAAGGCCAACAAATTATTTCTAAAGAATAAGATTAAGAAAACCAACCTTTGATTTTCTTTCTTGAAGCTAGCACCAAAAATTTCCTGCCTCAAATGGAGTCACACCCAAGCAATGGAGAAAAGATACCAGAGTTCCAGAGAGATAGTGTAAAATGGCGCAGAGAATTAGGGTTCCCAAGGGCTCTATTTATAGCCTCCAAGGGTGACAGTCAAAACCCCAAAGGAGCCTCCTTAATGGACAAGCCTGTTGACCATTTGGACCAAGCCTTCTAAACCCTAATTAGGGTTTCGAAATCATGGAGGTGGCATCCATAATTTCGCCAACTTAAGGCCTCCACTGGCTAGCCAGTTATTCAACTATTGAATAAATACAAAACCGGTCCCTACGCTTTTAGTTAATTAAATTAATCACTAAATTAAATCCAATTAATTTCTAATTAATTAATAAAGTTTCTAATTAATATATTATCACTTTAATATATTAATAAACTATTTACTTTTTTTCTATTGATTTATTAAACCCTTAATAAATCAACCTTTATCTCTACTGAACTTTCTGCCAAACCTCCAGCTATGAGGGCAACCCAAATGGACTTTGCTTCAATTAATAAGATAAATACAATTTATAAGTCATAGCTTAGACACCTAATCCAACAGTCTCCCAGTTGGATAAGTCTATAACTTTAAATTGTTCTTTTATCTTCAGATTAATCAACAACTTGCAGCTTCCCAGACACTGCTGCCGAACTCTGACGTAGTCAATTCTGTCCATAGATAAGTGATTATATGATCCTCCGTCCAATAAGATATTTTCGGACACGAGACATGGATTGAGATCAATCTCTGTCCGATACTCTGTTTCTCGATTTCCGATTTTGCATATAGCATAAGACTTCTAATTGAACACATCAATTTAGTCCTGGCTGGCCAGCACTTTAGTCAACTTCAAAATCATCGAGAGGCCTAAGATATCTGTTTCCCATCAGGGTCAAGGAACGAATAAGCTTAGACCCATATGGTTGTGTCTTTTACTCATCAAAATCGCATACAACAATACATTTTATAACATCGAGTTACCGATGCGTTTATGCATTATCAATGCACAACCGACTTGTAAATTTCAACTTATATGTCTCCGCTTTAAGATCATAAGATATTATCGTCTCAACATTGCTTGTGATATAATCCATGAAGCAATCTATTGAGTGTGGGTTTATCCAATACTTCAAATCTCTATTTCTAAGTACTCATGAACGTTGTAGCAATCTTATTGCTATGTCTAACTTGACAACGCCTAGTGATATCAAGTATTTTAGGCGTTGTTGAGCCCTGTTCTTGATAAAATTATATCAGATATGTCTGGGTATTGTCACTTTTCGTGCCAGGACTTGTTTGGAGAAAAAAGAATGGAAACAGGGACTAAAAGCGTGCAAAAGGAAGAAGTTTGGAAAAGAATGAAAAAATCAAGGAAATACGTACGCGCGCCGCGGATCTATGAAACGCGCGACGCGGTCTTAAGGCGGTGTAACACATTCAAATAACGAAAAAAACGGGATCTGATAAGTACGCGCGCCGCAGATTCTTCATCTGCGCGGCGCGGCTGCGGGAAAATTGCAACTATAAATAGAGGCATTTCCAGCCGAAAACCCGAGCAAAGACCGGTTGTAAAATCGACCTTGAAGCTCTTTGACTCCAAGATTTCGTTCCAAAAGACTCTCATTTGGTATTGGTTAGTTTTAGCTTTTACTTTCAATTAAGTAGTTAGTAGTTAGCCTTGGTTTGTATCTTTGGGAGTGACAACCATTGATATCTAGCTTTGGTTTATGTTTTTGGATCATTGAGTTACTGTTTTTACGTTTGGATCTGAGTTTGGTGAATGAATCATTTGGTTATGATTAATCTTAGTTTTTCGGTGTTTTTATGCTTGTGTTTGGTTTTGAATGTTTGAATGGTGTTTGGATATTGTTTTGACCTTGTTGGGACTGTTTTCCTTTGCTGAAATCAGTAGCTAATTAGGTTAGTGTTTAGCCATTGAACTTTGGTTAGTAACTGTTCAGTAGAACTTTAGTTAGTGGCTAGTTTATGCTTTGCTTAGTTTTGCTTAGTTTGGATGCCTTTGATTGCTTCTGATTCAGGATGTACTTCTGATTTCAGAAAGTGACTAGGTTCATTTGAGCTTAGCTTAGCTTGGCTTGAATTTGTTTGATCATTGCTAGTGATTAGGAAGGTAGAAACTAGATCCTTCGACTGTAGCGTGACACTACTAGTTGGTAATCTTTCACTTAGTCTAACCACGAAGCTCCTGCGGATCGACCCTGACTACCACTGTGCTAGTGTGTGTTAGGTTTTTCTCTTATTTTTGACCGCACGACGACCTAGGCATGTCAAATTTTGGCGCCGCTGCCGGGGAGCTGTGCGCTTAGATTAGGTTATTTGTAGGACTTAGCTTCTGATTTTTGATGTTTGTATTTTGAATTCTGGTATGTGTACGTCTTCATAATGGGCGATTACATGTACCCGAATCAGTATGAGTATTATGCAAATCCGGCTGACACCTATTACGAGGATGATTGCTACAATGGATCATTCGATGACAATGGATGGCGGACCGATGAGTCATCTCAACCTGAAAATTCTGCAACTTGGGCCCAACTTTGGGTACTCATGTATAACAACTACCACGAGCAGAAGGACCAGGCTGAAGCTCTTGAAAAAGTGCAAGCTTCTTTAGATAGGTTAGAGGAAAATTGGAAATGTTCACCACTTACGCCAGAACCGGAGGTGAGTGATTTTAATACCAATGATAATGTGTGTGAACTTGCATCACCTGAATATGTGATGGAAGGGCATACACCGTGGGAAAGTCAAGAGACCACTGAGATGGTCGAAAATGTTGTTGAGGAAGAGGTTGTAGGTGACAATGCTACCTCTGACTCAACAGCTTTTGATGTTTTTGAAAATGTTGATAATATCGAGCTGGTGATGAGTGAATCCATACCATTACCAGACGATTTGATTGATGAGGATGTTGTGGAGGGGACTGTAAGTGACAGTACAGATCCCAGCCCGGCAAGTCCCGAAATTGTTGAAGTTTTTGATACTATTGGGGAAAGGGGTGTAGATGACAATATTACCCCCGACCCTGAAATTTTTAAAAATTTTGAGAAATTTGAAAGTAAGGATCTGGGGATGGGTGACTTTGTACCACCACTAGATCAAACCAGTCGCTCACTCTTGGTACTGATCCACCTGTTGGACGATGATCAAGAAGATGATGCCGACGAGTTGGTCTTTGAAAACAATAAACATGATTTTATCGCCACTCATGATCCATTCATGAATGGAAAATTAGATGTGATCAATACCATCGATGAGGATATATGGAAGCATCCCGATATGTTGCCTTCCGATCCCATTCGATTGGAAAACCTTTATTGGTACTGCAAGCCAAAATTGCAAACTGAAGATAGCACACGCGACGCAAGCAAAATGAAATCTGCAAAACAATTACTGGGAGAGGCACTGGGCACGCTCCATGTTAAGCCGATGATGTTGAAAAGACACCGCAGGAAGGACCGAGCTTGGAGGTTTAAAGCTACTTCTAAGCATTCGCGCGAAATAATCAGGAAACGGAAACCAGACAGCAGTAGGAGAACCAACAAGCCATTCGACCCAGGAAAGTTTGAGGAGCAGTGGGTCAGCGAAGAGACGGTGGTGATTGGAAATCAGCGAAGGAAGAAGGTATTCGATCCACCGTAGCTGTAGTAGGAGTAACACGTCTGGCTGAAGACGTTAAACTTAGCGCTTGTTGGGAGGCAACCCATCGTGTCATAAGTTAGGATCTATATTTCTTTGAATTAATTAGGAAAATACATCAATCTTTGCAGGTATTAGTGGTCTAAAATAAGTGTGGGGTCATGTGAGAAGTTTTTTTGAAGACCGCGCCGCGGGTTTTTGAATTATGCGACGCGGGATCGTAAACCAACCCGATGCGCAGGGGTTGATTTGTTGACACGCGCGACGTGCAAAGCGTAAATCCGCGACGCGGGGAACGATCAGTCGGTTTTCTCCTTTATAAGGTAAGCCGCGGCTCACACAAACCACACACGACTCGGAGCTCTGATCAACGAATTTCTCTTGCAATTTTTCTTGCTCATTTTGTTTCCACTGCCAAGGTACGCTATTATAACTATCTATTACTCGTTAAAACTAGTGATTAGGTAGTTAAATTTAGTGATTTGCCCAAAATGGTTCAAAACTTAGAATCGCTAATGCTAACTCATAGGGTGTTTGTTTTGCCAAATGGAGACCCTAGATGAGTTAGTCGACACTTAGGCTACCTTGTGGTATGATTAGATTGAGTTTTAGCAGGTTAAATCGAGAGTTTGATTCGGGGTTTAGAAACAGCCGCTCGCCGCGACGCGCCCTGCTCTTGGGCCGCGCCGCGGTGCGGTGGAGAAGAAGGACTAATTTTGCAAAAATTTTTGTTGGCTATGTATTTTTTTTGCAGATGATGTTCAGACTAGAGCATGCCTTCCTCCAGTTCCCTGAGGGACTGGCGAGTTCCGCAGAGTACATTTCACGGAGGGACGCGTTGACTGGTCGCCGGGTTCTCGAGGCGACGGTCATCGATAGAGACATACTGAGGGATGCTGGGCTCTGGGGTGCGATCGAGCCATTCTTGCATCGCACCTGGACTCACGAGGATGCTTCATTCACCTGCCGAGGATGGGACAGGATCATGGCCACTGATGAGGATGTGGTCTACACCGAGCTACTGTTGGAGTTTCTCTCCACGATCCATTTCGCTCCCAGGGCGTCGGATCCACGATCCAGGATCATCCGCTTTCGACTAGGAGGTGCACAGAGGGAGTGCAACCTCCGGGAGTTCGGGAGGCGCACCGGCATCTACACTCTGGCGGATCTTCAGCACCGCCACTTCACGCAGTTCTTCAAGGCATGCATCCAGGGGCAGCCGGACAGGGATGCCAATAGGGCGGTTTGGGCACCACTGTCCAACGTCATGTACGAGGCAGGGACCTCGAGGGAGAGCCACCTCCGCGACCCACTTCACCGCCTCATGCACCGTATCGTCTCCACCTCCATCATACAGCGGGAAGGGGGCGAGAAGGTGTCCGGGGAGGACATGACATTCTTTTAGGCTCTCCTCGATCCGTCCCGATTCCTCCATCTCCCCTTCGCCCTCGCGGTTGCTCTCTCCACCCACTCGACTGGCGCCTCCGCCAGCAGCCCACAAGCCAGGGGGTATTTCATCACCCGCCTGGCCCGCTCATATGGTATTCTCACTGCCCCTGTGGTTGCCTCCTTGACCGCTCTGCCTCCATCCCGCACTACAGCGCGCACTTTGGAGAGGATGCGGCTCATTGAGCAGCAGCGCCCGGGGCAGTTCATCCGGGCACCGACCGAGCCTCCTCAGGCACCCCAGCCCGCGTACGCCCAGCCTGGCAGGAGACGCCGGAGGCCAGAGCCAGCACCAGAGCCGGTAGAGCCGCAGCCACAGCAGGAGGACCTGGCATCCAGGGTTGCCAGGATTGAGGACCAGTTGGCATGGATCGGGGAGGTACTTTTGGATTTGGCCACACAGCAGGGCCGACGCCCCCCGACCATTCCCAGCCAGGGCCCATGATCATGAGGCCGGACCCTCCAGGCCACCTGGTAGCGATTGATGTACTTTTTCTTACTCTTTTTCTTTTTATATTTTTTTGGGATATATGTACAAACTTATGACACCTCTTTCTGTATATTTTTGTTCATATTTTATTTGTCATGTTTGTTTTAATTTGTCTGTTGAGTTATGCATGATATACCAAATTGAGAAGGAGTTGTCTCAGACAAGTGTGGGGTCACCGTGCCCCCTCCACTTGTCTCGACCACCGGCGTGTTCACTGTAGCGCTACAACTCCGGAATACGAAATCAAGGATCCGTTTGTTCGCAATTATACCTGTGATATTGAGCACCAAGCAGTCTATCGTCCAAAAAGGGTAACTCTTTCTCCCTTGTTTTGAAATAATTTTGTACAACGGGGACGTTGTACGGTTTTAAGTGTGGGGTGTGGACGGTCGAAACAGAAAATTTTTTGAAATTTTTGCAGAAATGATCAATTTTTCAATTTTTGGCAATATTTTTCAAAATTTTTAATAAATTGCAATTTTGAAATGAATGATTTGTGATTGTGATAGCACTAGTATTCTTCAATAAATACTATTTATTTGTGATCATGCTATTAGTTAGTCAAATAAGTTGAGTTTTTACGAGTTAGAAGATTGAGCTGTTTTAGGATTGGAGTTTAGGAAGGAAAAGTCAATCTGTGGCCTTTGTTGTTCGAGCCGGTAGGTCTAAAATGGGTAGGCCTTATGCACCTTACCACCTAAGATCGTCTGGTCTGGGATGGTTGTTGAATAATGTTTTTATGTTTTTATGTGACCATCACTGAAATAAGTCGAAATGTTTTTTAACAAATATTATCAGTATTTCAGGTTGCGTGAATTCAAGATCAAAAACAAGAATAAATCAAGACCCGAGAAACTTTGAGAAAACATCCAAACCTGAGGAAGTAACGCTACGAACCAAAGATCAAAATACAAAATATCACACTGCTACAGCAATCACGACTCGACAGACCCTATGGTCGCGACATGAAGAGAAAAAGCAAAGCAGAAGACCAAAACTCCACAGCGATCGCGACGCGACGGAGATGGTGGTCGCGACGCGAAGACCTCCATCGCGAAGACACCCAACGCGACACCACCAACTTCTTGATCGCGAGACTACCAACCCAACGCACTAACCAGTGGCCGACCAAAAGCAACCCGACACACGCCCCTTCGCGACGCGACGGCATGCCCGGTCGCGACGCGATCCCTGTAGTTCAGCAGTATAAATTGAAGCTCACCTCTTGCCATTTCTAAGACTAACACACAACACATATATCAACCAAGCTCCATACACTCTTACCCACGACCAGAAACCTCAAGACTCTCAAATCTCTGCATTTGGCAACAAGAACCAAACCGCACAACCGCAAGAAACAAGATATCCTCCCGACACCAAAACTTCAAACCTCTAAACAACCTCTACCCGACACCAAACTTCAAACCTCCAAACAACCTCTACCCGACACCAAATATCACCAAAACCTCATCCTACCGAAAAGAACAAGAAATCGACACATCAAGAAAACCCGAGCAAAGAACAAGAATCGAAGCTTCAAAGAAAATCGCCATATTCATCTGCTATCGATAAGTTCTTTTGGAATTATCTGTGTTATTATTGATTTATTCAAACTGTTATAAATCAACTGTACCAAATATCCAAGACATAAAAATCGAACCGTGACAACGAAAACATATGTGGACTGTATTTAACCGAGATATCTAACTTCTAACTTCTAACTTCTAACCTTTTTTTATTTATTGTAATAACACTTTATCGTTGATAATGGCGTTTATTACATCTAACCTCTAACTTCTAACATTTACTTTATTTACCGCTTTCTGTCTATTTAAATACTGTCTAGCTTAGATTTACCGTTTTATTTTATTCCGCAACTCTTATTTATTCCGCATATTATAGATAAAATACATATCTGTCACACAGTAATCGGCTTAAAAACCCTTATTCGTGGTGATCAGTTATCGTATTTTCAACAATTGGTATCAGAGCTTGTGTGATTTACTTTGAAATTTTTATCGAGAACTTTTGTGTAGCGTTTTTATAAACCACCAATAAGTTTCCTTTAAAAATTTCATCTTAATATCACTTGTTCAAAAACAAAAAAAATTAAAAAAAAACCATTTAAAAATTACTTGTGTGATTTATTTTGAAAATTTTTGTCGAAAACTTTTGTGTAGCGTTTTTTTAAACCACCAATAAGTTTTCTTTAAAAATTTCATTTTAACATCACATTTTCGTTAACAAAAAAAAAAACAAAAATGTCTTCCGCAAACTACTCAAACATAAATTCTGTATCTATTGCTAACAGTATAGGTTCAGGTACTCGAGCACCCATTCTTATTCCCGAAGAATATAAATCATGGGTAGGTCGTATGAATCTTCATCTCAACTCTATAAGTGAAGATGTGTGGAAATGTGTAGACGGATCTCTACCAGATAACATGACCTCTCTTACGAGTAACTTGGATATACTGAATGAAAGGAAGAAACTTGAACTTCAAGCCAAAAAGGAGCTTGTGTCTGGAATACCCCACAGTATTCTAAGCCAAATGAATGATATAATCCTTTTAACCGCAAACCAAATTTGGCAAACTTTGAAAAATCGTTTTGAAGGAAATGAGAGAATCATTGGAAACAAGAAAACATCTGTTTTAAACGAATTTGACAACTTCAAAATGTTTTCACATGAGACCATCCATGATGCTCATGACAGATTCAATATCATTACCATCAAAATGAATAATTTAGGCATCAAAAAGTCACAGCATGAAATAAACCTCAAATTTTTAAACAACCTTTATGAAAGCTGGAAAATGGTCAAACTCATCATTCAGGGAAATCCGGCAATTCATACTGAATCTTTGTACAATCTGTACGGAGAATTACAATCGTATGAATCCTCGATTGACCCACCAACGTCTACTTCTTTTGGAGGACCGCTTGCTCTGTTGTCAACATCCTCTCAAAACCAAACACATTTTCCTGATCAAAGTCAAATTGATCAAAACCAAGCTTTCTTAAGTAATCCTTGTGACTTGTCTGATCCAAATAATGAAGCTGACTACCAACAATTGTGTGCTTTGGTAGCAAACACTAATCTCGAAAGATTTTTGCCACATCATAGACCAAAT
This sequence comes from Cichorium intybus, assembly GCA_023525715.1. Taxonomy (NCBI): domain Eukaryota; kingdom Viridiplantae; phylum Streptophyta; class Magnoliopsida; order Asterales; family Asteraceae; genus Cichorium; species Cichorium intybus. Next base: position 26,508,730 of record CM042013.1, on the reverse strand, counting down.
TTTCAACAAAGATCTACTTTTGGACAAAACTTTCAGAATCGTGGATTTCAAAATAATCACAACTCTTATAATCAAAACAATGGTTTTCAAAATAACCAAAATTCTGGATTTCAGCAAAATCATTCAAAACCATCTCAACAGAAACAAACTCAAACATCCGAAAGACCACCCGTTAAGAGCCAAAAGGCTGACAATAACGATGATGATGATGATGTAATCATTTGTCACAAATGCAAAGGACTAAATCATTACGCCCGAGATTGTCGAGCCAAAATCAAGGTCAAAGACTCAGCTTACTACGCTCAAAAAGCAGAAGAACTGAAGAAACAAGAAAAGAAAGCAAAGCAAAAAAGCTTTGATGGCATTCTACGAACCTAGCGTGGAACACTGGCCAACTTCTGATGATGAAACAGATAATGAACCAGCTCAGTCAAACTTCTGCTTCATGGCAGACAATGAACCAACCACAAGAGCTCCATATGTCATCGATCAGGTATGGTCTATGATCTCAGATCTCGGTCTTTCAAGAACACCATTTGAGTCCCACATGACTAAGATTGAGAACAGTCTAAAAGCTGATCTCAGACTGTATCATGACACAATAGTCAAATCTGATATCTACAAATCTGAATTACAAACCTTGCAACTCAGATTTGGAGAATCCACAAGGACTAGAGACAAACTTGAAAGAGACATTGAACGAAAATCTAAAGAAAATAATCACATCCTAGAACAATTAAATGAAGCTCTAAAACAAAAAAGGGACTTAGAAATAAAAAATCAATCTGTTATTTCATCTGAAATAAAAGATACCTTAGAAAAGGAAGTCCTTCAGTTAAAACAAAAAATTCAAGATTTAACTGACAAAAACACTAGTTTAATTCTAAAACTAGATGATTCTTCAAAGCAAATCAAATTTCTTGAATCCGAAAATCAAAGATTTCAAGGAAAACTGGATTCTATCAATATTGCCAGAAAATTGAGTGATGATATTTTCACTAAAGCAAACAACTTAGGAACTGGCAAAATTGATACGAATTATAAACCAGGAATTGGAAGAGAATCTTTTGAAAATGAAGAGACTGAAAAGAAAATGGGACAATTAGTGAAAACTCTAAATCGCCTCAACCAGATTTTTTCTCATCTGCTAATGAGGACGATTCAGATGATGAAACAGTTATCAACTGCAGCCCAGATGATACCTTTTTCAACAAATCATTCAAAAGAGTTGTAAAATCTGAATCAGACTCTGCTAGTTCAGTAACTCATCAATTGAGATCTACTAAACTAACAAAGAATGATGGCACAATCAAACTTGAAAATTTCTTAAATGGAGAAAATTCTGATCATCAAAATGGAAGTACTTCTGCTCCAACTGTCTTTCCCTCTTTAAACTCAACCTTTATTGGAAAGAACAGTCTGGGACAAAAGTATTCAAAGAAACAACAGACAAATAAACAACCCATTCAAGCTGTCTTTAAACCAAAAGAACAAAGCAAGCCCATTGTTTTCAAAGAAAAACCTTTGAAACCAGTCGCTGTGCCACAAAAACAAACCTTTAATCCAAAACAAAAACCGTTTCAAAAACCAATTCAAAATCGCTTTCAAGAGATAAACTTCAATCTCTCAAGGAACTTTCAGAAACCATCATTTCACCAAATTCCATTCCATCATCAAAGTGTTTTCCAAAACCATTCAGATCCCAGATACAAAGAAAGGTTATCAAACAGAACTTCACATATAGGATACTTTTCACAAAAATCGTTTCAAATGACAGGTTTTCAAAAACAAATCTCACTTTGGGAAAATCTAATAAATCAACTTAAACCTCAACCATTCCGTCCAATCAACAAATACTACAATGATTCCAAATTATCAAAAACCATTAACAAATCAGGACCCACCATGGTTTGGGTACCTAAAATTTCTGTCTAATTGCAGGCACTTTGTGCTGGAGAGCCCAAGGATGGCACATGGTATATTGATAGTGGCTGCTCCAAGCATATGACAGGAAACCAGAGCTTTCTACGAGACTTCAAACCCACAGAATCCAAATAAGATGTTACTTTTGGAAATAACATGACTGCAAGAATCAAAGGTTATGGAAACATAACAAATGGTCACTTCACCATCAAGAAAGTAGCCTATGTTGACGGCCTGAAACACAACCTAATCAGCGTATCACAACTCTGTGACAACAATCATGAAGTTCTTTTCACCAAACAACGAAGCATAATCACAGATGCCAAGACCAAAGCCATTCTAGTTAATTCTGATCGTCTAGGCAACATGTATCCACTAGATATGGACCTTATCTATGGAAAACCAGACATCTGTCTCTTGTCCAAAGCTTCTGCTGATATTAGTTGGTTGTGGCATCGTCGTCTTTCCCATCTCAACTTCGGCTACATCAACAAGTTAATTGCAAATGATCTTGTTCGCGGACTGCCACTTCTGAAACTTGATAATGAAACTCTTTGTGCAGCTTGTGAAGGAGGAAAACTGTCCAAATCCTCTCATAAAAGCATTCCTGAATCTAGTGTATCCGAACCACTAGAATTACTGTACATTGATCTTTGCGGCCCTGCAAAAACCCAAAGCATAAAAGGGAAGAAATACATCCTTGTTATTATTGATGATTACTCACGCTTTACTTGGGTTTTCTTTTTAAGGCTAAAGTCAGAAGCACCTGAAGAAATGATCAACTTCATCAAACAGATTGAATTAAAGCTCAAACGACCAGTTTGAAGAATCCGAAGTGATAATGGTTTAGAGTTCAAAAACATAACTCTAGACTCATTTCTCAAAAACAAAGGCATCGAACACAACTTCTCAGCCCCTTACACTCCTCAACAAAACGGCGTTGTTGAAAGAAAGAACCGAACTCTGTGCGAAGCTGCAAGATCAATGCTTATCTTTGCTGATCTACCACAATACTTCTGGGCAGAAGCAATAGCCACAGCTTGCTACACTCAAAATCGTTCTTTAATCCATAAACAACTTCATAAAACACCATATGAAGTCATTAACAACCGAAAACCAAACATCAAATTCTTTCATATTTTTGGTTGTCGATGCTTCATAAAGAATAACAAAGATCACCTTTCAAAATTTTAATCAAGATCAGACGAAGGAATTTTCCTTGGTTACTCCTTTACCTCAGCTGCTTATCGAGTACTGAATAAACGTACTAGAGTAATTGAAGAAAGTACCGATATTCATTTCGATGAATTTTATGTCAGGAAATTGGATCGTAAACATTTTGGTTCTAAAATGATCGATAATATTTTTTCAAAATCTAATTCAACAAATACCTTCTACGGACATAGAAATTGATCTTGATTTACTTTTTGAACAACCCAAAACCGCTTATAATTCTGAATTTCTAACATCTTCTACTTTTCCTACGGGAAACTCCGATGCAGAAACTTCAAAATCAAACCAAGAAAATACAGATCAAGTTGAGGGGGAATTACCAACACCAAATCCCTCTTTGAACACTCCCAATCCACCTGTTCAAAATGATCCCAGTGCATCATCTATGGGGGAACCTTCATTACCCCATTCTCACCCTATAATCCAAAAAGACTTATCTGACAACAACCAAAATCTATTCCCAACAGAATCACCTGACCAAGAAGAACAATGGGACATAGAAACAACAATCGAAATACCTGAAAAAACTCGCCTAAACAAATGGACCAGGAATCATCCTGCAAACCAAATCATAGGAGATCCCAATTCTGGTATTCAAACAAGAGCCGCTACCTCAAATGAATGTTTATACGGAGCATTCTTATCCATGACCGAACCCAAAACCATCCATTCAGCTCTCAAAGATCCAGACTGGGTCAAAGCCATGCAAGACGAACTAGCTGAATTCGAAAGAAACCAAGTATGGGATCTTGTTCCTACTCCTCCCGATGTTACTGTAGTAGGTTCAAGATGGGTTTTCAGAAACAAAACTGATGATCAAGGCATAGTCTGTCGAAACAAAGCAAGACTTGTCGTCAAGGGCTATTCACAACAAGAAGGAATCGACTACGATGAAACTTATGCTCCAGTTGCAAGACTCGAAGCCATTCGTATCTTTCTAGCATATGCAGCACACAAGAACTTCAAAGTATTCCAAATGGATGTAAAATGTGCATTTTTACATGGAGAGATTGATCGCGATGTGTATATTCAACAACCTCCAGGTTTTGAAGATCCACAGTTCCCAAATCACAGTTTTAAGTTACAAAAAGCAGTTTATGGCTTAAAACAAGCACCTCGAGCCTGGTATTCAACATTGTCAACATTTCTAGAAGAATCAGGATTCAAAAGAGGTTCAATTGATCAAACTCTCTTTCGTAAAATTTTTAATAAACATCTGTTAATCGTTCAAATATATGTCGATGACATTATTTTCGGTTCCACTGATGAATCATTGAGTGTCAAGTTTGCAGATTTAATGAAGAGCAAATTTGAGATGAGCATGATAGGAGAAATGACTACTTTTCTTGGGCTTCAAGTCAAACAATCATCAGATGGAATTTTCATCAATCAAGAAAATTATGTCAAAAATCTTCTAACTCGTTTTTCTCTTGACAAATCAAATACAGCAAAAACCCCAATGGCCTTTGGTTACAAATTAGATGCAGACTTAAATGGCAAGCCTGTTGATCAAAAGAAATATCGAGGAATGATAGGATCACTCCTATACCTCACAGCCAGCAGACCCGACATCATGTTTTCTACATGTGTCTGTGCCAGATACCAAGCCAATCCTATGGAATCTCATGCTATAGCCGTAAAAAGAATTTTTAAATATCTTAAAGGAACTCCATCTCTTGGCCTTTGGTATCCAGCTAACTCTGATTTTCAGCTTAATGCCTTCACCGACTCCGACTATGGAGGATGCAGACTAGACAGGAAAAGCACATCTGGTTCTTGTCAATTTCTAGGAGGCAGACTGGTAAGTTGGACTTCAAAGAAACAATCATGTGTGTCCACTTCAACCGCAGAAGCTGAATATGTAGCCGCCGCAAGCTGTTGTTCACAAGTCAAGTGGATGCAAACTCAATTACGTGACTATAGCTACAAAGTATCACAAATTCCCATATTTTGTGACTCAACCAGCGCAATTGCCATTTCTCATAATCTCGTGCATCATTCCATGACAAAGCACATTGACATTCGATATCATTTCCTCAAAGACAACATACAAAAAGGTCATATCGAATTGCACTTCATAAACACCGAATATCAAATTGCCGATGTCTTTACTAAGGCTTTAGACGAAACCAAGTTTCAATACTTCCTAGGCCGTCTAGGAATGTTGAATCCAGATAACATCCATCCCTAATCTCTTACATTTTGTTTGTACAAAAGAGTGTTTACTTTCAGTCAAATAATCAAAATTTTCCAAAAACATTCAAATAACCAAAATCTTCCAAAAACATTCAAATAACCAAAATTTTCCAAAAACATCCACATAATCAAAAATCACAAAAAAAAAATTAGGATAAAGTTTTATCTTTTAAAGTCCTTATAAAACCATGTGATTAACATCTTCTTGACTAAATTTTCAGATACTTATGCTCGATGAATGTTCTCAGTCATATTGATTCTTAAATTAAAGCGAAGGTTCAAATCTCAAAATTTTCGTTATGTACATTCTCCTATTCCCTTTGAATTTATTTCAAATATAACGATTTTATCAATTAAGGGACATAAGATCAGGAGATTCAGATGAAAACCAAACCCATGTGAGAAATTGTGCCTCGTCTTTAAATGCTAAGTGGAATTCATTTCTATGAGCAAAGGTGTTTTCATGATGACTTATAGGATTTATACTCTTATACCGTGATGCTAGTCTCATTTTTGCTTAGATATCAAAATGACCAGGGACGATACATTCATTTTCTTATATATTAGACAAACTGTCTATTATATCACCTATCCCTATCCTCAATCAAACCACTTCAAAGAAAAGCTTCATCATCTGGCATAACAAATCTTACAAATGAAGAAACGACAAAGTCACATACAACAAATGCTGTCAACAAATTACAATTGGTAACCACATCAGATATCTTTTACACAATGTGTATTCGCACAAATCAAGAAAAGATAAAGACAAAGGTGAACACTTCACCAAAGAAAAGGAAGATTTACAACAACAATCAATCAAAACAGACATCTCTCAAAATTTTCCAAACAAACAGATTCTCAAATGCTTTATCAAATATAGCTGTTAAAACCGAAGACTTACCGGGATACTGTAGCCTTCATAATTGAATATTCTTAGTTGCAAACTGCACTATGAATATTTCTAGACCCCTCTACATGTATTTCCCGACGGAGAGAGAGTGAACATCAATGGCATGAATGAAGAAACCCTCTGAGTAATGCCGAAACCAGTCTTATGTGATTGATTATCTAATATGAAGACCAAGTGACTAAAGTATATAGGTATAAATCCACATTAAGCATAAGTCAACACCTTCAAACTGAGAGATATCACTCATCTTTAGTGATTATACACCAGTTCTGCACCCAGAACAAACAAACACCTCAGTCAAGTGTGAGCTATACCTATGAGAAGTTCATCTGAATCGACCTATTAAGATCACTTGTCGTCTTTATAAATGTTATAAAATCTTAAGGAATATTATGAAAGTACATATACAAAAACCTTTTGATAAATGAACATGAAACCTTGATTCAGAAACAAATATTCTTGACAAACTTTTTTCAAAACATAAGTAAAATCTAGTCACATTTTTCAAAACAAGTGATATGGTTTTATAAACGTCTTATCCAAACTTCAAGAATTTTCAATCAAACATTTTTCTCCTCATTTCATTAATGATCACATAGGGGGAAATTGTTGAATAATGTTTTTATGTTTTTATGTGACCATCACTGAAATAAGTCGAAATGTTTTTTAACAAATATTATCAGTATTTCAGGTTGCGTGAATTCAAGATCAAAAACAAGAATAAATCAAGACCCGAGAAACTTTGAGAAAACATCCAAACCTGAGGAAGTAACGCTACGAACCAAAGAGCAAAATACAAAATATCACACTGCTACAGCAATCACGACGCGACAGACCCTATGGTCGCGACGTGAAGAGAAAAAGCAAAGCAGAAGACCAAAACTCCACAGCGATCGCGACGCGACGGAGATGGTGGTTGCGACGCGAAGACCTCCATCGCGAAGACACCCAACGCGACACCACCAACTTCTTGATCGCGAGACTACCAACCCAACGCACTAACCAGTGGCCGACCAAAAGCAACCCGACACACGCCCCTTCGCGACGCGACGGCATGCCCGGTCGCGACGCGATCCCTGTAGTTCAGCAGTATAAATTGAAGCTCACCTCTTGCCATTTCTAAGACTAACACACAACACATATATCAACCAAGCTCCATACACTCTTACCCACGACCAGAAACCTCAAGACTCTCAAATCTCTGCATTTGGCAACAAGAACCAAACCGCACAACCGCAAGAAACAAGATATCCTCCCGACACCAAAACTTCAAACCTCTACCCGACACCAAACTTCAAACCTCCAAACAACCTCTACCCGACACCAAATATCACCAAAACCTCATGCTACCGAAAAGAACAAGAAATCGACACATCAAGAAAACCCGAGCAAAGAACAAGAATCGAAGCTTCAAAGAAAATCGTCATATTCATCTGCTATCGATAAGTTCTTTTGGAATTATCTGTGTTATTATTGATTTATTCAAACTGTTATAAATCAACTGTACCAAATATCCAAGACATAAAAATCGAACCGTGACAACGAAAACATATGTGGACTGTATTTAACCGAGACATCTAACTTCTAACTTCTAACTTCTAACCTTTTTTTATTTATTGTAATAACACTTTATCGTTGATAATGGCGTTTATTACATCTAACCTCTAACTTCTAACATTTACTTTATTTACCGCTTTCTGTCTATTTAAATACTGTCTAGCTTAGATTTACCGTTTTATTTTATTCCGCAACTCTTATTTATTCCGCATATTATAGATAAAATACATATCTGTCACACAGTAATCGGCTTAAAAACCCTTATTCGTGGTGATCAGTTATCGTATTTTCAACAATGGTATTTCTGAAAGCTCGCTACACGGACAACATCGAAAGTCATGGACAATTCCTTAATGGCCTTTAGAATCTGAATGAGTAAGTACACTTCATTGTGGACAGAAAATTTGTAATCAAGGGTTCTCTAGAAAGCCATGAATTCCAAAGAGCAATTCAATTATGTTTTCGCGAACTATTCCACTCTAACTCAAAGAGCAATAAACTTTGAAACTGAACACAGTCAAAAATTGTTTGATTCTTTATTATAATTTGTTAAAAACTCTCTTGCTTGGGGACAAGCAAGGCACAAGTGTGGGGTGTTTGACAACGCCTAGTGATATCAAGTATTTTAGGCGTTGTTGAGCCCAGTTCTTGATAAAATTATATCAGATATGTCTGGGTATTGTCACTTTTCGTGCCAGGACTTGTTTGGAGAAAAAAGAATGGAAACAGGGACTAAAAGCGTGCAAAAGGAAGAAGTTTGGAAAAGAATGAAAAAATCAAGGAAATACGTACGCGCGTCGCGGATCTATGAAACGCGCGACACGGGCTTAAGGCGGTGTAACACATTCAAATAACGAAAAAAATGGGATCTGATAAGTACGCGCGCCGCGGATTCTTCATCTGCGCGGCGCGGCTGCGGGAAAATTGCAACTATAAATAGAGGCATTTCCAGCCGAAAACCCGAGCAAAGACCGGGTGTAAAATCAACCTTGAAGCTCTTTGACTCCAAGATTTCGTTGCAGAAGACTCTCATTTGGTATTGGTTAGTTTTAGCTTTTACTTTCAATTAAGTAGTTAGTAGTTAGCCTTGGTTTGTATCTTTGGGAGTGACAACCATTGATATCTAGCTTTAGTTTATGTTTTTGGATCATTGAGTTACTGTTTTTACGTTTGGATTTGAGTTTGGTGAATGAAAATCATTTGGTTATGATTAATCTTAGTTTTTCGGTGTTTTTATGCTTGTGTTTGGTTTTGAATGTTTGAATGGTGTTTGGATATTGTTTTTACCTTGTTGGGACTGTTTTCCTTTGCTGAAATCAGTAGCTAATTAGGTTAGTGTTTAGGCATTGAACTTTGGCTAGTAACTGTTCAGTAGAACTTTAGTTAGTGGCTAGTTTATGCTTTGCTTGGTTTTGCTTAGTTTGGATGCCTTTGATTGCTTCTGATTCAGAGATGTACTTCTGATTTCAGAAAGTGACTAGGTTCATTTGAGCTTAGCTTAGCTTGGCTTGAATTTGTTTGATCATTGCTAGTGATTAGGAAGGTAGAAACTAGATCTTCCGACTGTAGCGTGACACTACTAGTTGGTAATCTTTCACTTAGTCTAACCACGAAGCTCCTGCGGATCGACCCTGACTACCACTGTGCTAGTGTGTGTTAGGTTTTTCTCTTATTTTTGACCGCACGACGACCTAGGCGTGTCATAACTCCTTAGACAATCTACAAACCAATTCATGATAGTCTTGATCCAATACTTACGTCCCAAAGTATGAGCGACTGTGGACCTTTCGAATAATCAAATTATTCGGGAAGTAAAACATGCGAAAGTGAAACATAAAATCTGATTGTCAGGAACTCTTGCTTATTACCAAGTCTCTACGAGGTAATCACCAAGTCGGATTTATCATAAAACTATTATCGGTTTCTTATTTTCTTTTAAACTTTCAATTCAAATTTCATATTTATGTCTACATGAACTTTTCATCCTTTCTATGTATCCTGAGTGCCTCACACTCATACACTTAATTGCAGATGATCCAATCGGACACTCTTCCGATGATATCTCAATTAGATATTCTGTCTTTCTCTCTCCAAACTCCATTATAGTGATGTGTACTGTGACTTCCCATGGTTCTCGTGTTCTTTAGTCTACATGACTGCACCCTAAGACTATTCCGAGGTGTTATGATGTGCCGGTGACTCACACGCGCTCCATCGGAATACCAACGAAACTCTTTAACCACGTAGTCCTTAAGCACCACGTTCTGATGCTAATAATTACCGAGCTGAAACTCCTTTCAAATTATTACTAACATTTACCCCAATCATTTCCCAATGATTTCTCACATGTGTTCAAATAATTCATCCAGTACTCTCAACCAAATTATATCCTGAATCCAACTTACTATGCTCTAAGCATTAAGTTATCAGGACATGTTCATGACACTTCTGATCGATCCAAGAAGCTTGTGGAATCCGATCTAATCTTATTCCAAAACCTTTCGGAATATTAAGATTACTTATAATCCCTGTGTCATGACTTTTGAAAACTATTTCCTTTCGGAGACTCTTTCTCATGCATCTTGAATCTTATCAAGATCATGCTTACAATGGCTAGGTCTATACTGATGATTACATCTATCTGATAGATGTCTGTGAATTACGTGAGTATGTTGCACCTTCTTTATTTCTTTCATGCCAAGTCATCACACTTTGCAATGATAGGAAACTCCTTTCCCGGGTTATGCATCTTGAATCTCATCAAGATCATATTGGCAGAGTTTTTGATCTATCTAATAGATGTTCGCAACCACTCAAGTACGTTGTATCTCTTTTATTTCTTTCATAGCGATCCGTCTATTAAAACCAAGTCATTACACTTTGTAATGACAAGAGACGTTTCCTAGAAACAGTATGTAACCCACATATAGTGATGACAGATAACAATGACACTCCTACTGGCTTTGACACGAGTATATGACTCTTTCGGACTATTCATAAAATCCAGAATTTTTGGTACATTTTGAGAATCCGAAGTCCAAACCTTTCTAACATAGTTATGGGAATATTTCAGGCTATTCACAAAATCCAAACTTTTGGTATATTTTGAGAATCCGAATTTCCTTTCTTGCGTGATACCTGACAACGCCTAGTGATATTACATATTTTAGTCGTTGTTGAGCCCTATTCTTAGTGAAATTATATCATATATCTCGTGGTATTCTTACTTTTCGTGGCAGTACTTGTTTGGAAGAAAATAATGAAAACAGGGACCAAAAGCATACAAATTGGAGAAAGTTTGGAAAAGAAGATAAAATCAGGAAAACACGTACGCGCACCGCGGAATCAAGAAGGCGCGACGTGGAGTCGAGGCGGTGAACCAAATTCAAAGGCCGAGAAAAAAGGAGAGGATAAGTACGCGCGCCGCGGTTCACTTAAATGCGCGGCGCGGCTGCAGGAAATTTCAACTCTAAATAGAGGCATTTACAGCCGAAACCCTGAGCAAAACCCTGGTGAAAAATCGACCGTAGAGGCTCTTTGACTCCAAGAATTCGTTTTCAGCAATCACCTGTTGGCATTTCAGGTTTTATGTTTAATTTCTTTTAGTTTAATAGTTAGCATTAGTGGCTAGGGTCTTTGGGAGTGACAACCACTGACCTTGAGCATTCTAGTTACTGTTTTTGGATATTTGTTAATGTATTGGATGATTGAAATTCAGTTTGAGTTTATAATAATCATTTGGTTGCAAGTAACATTGGTTTTTCGGTGTTTTGATGCTTGTGTTGGTTTTTGAATGTTTGGATTGTGTTTGTTTGTGTTTGGATGTTTGAATGACCTTGATTGGACTGACTTCCCTTGCTGATTTCAGTAGCCAACTAGGTTAGCTTTTAGGATTTGAATTCTAGCCAGTGACTGTCCCAATGGATCTTAGTTATTGGTTCACTTCATACCTTGCTTTGGTTTATGTTTGAGTTGTTGAATGCCTTTGTTTACTTCTGAATTAGAGATGCACTTCTAATTTCAGAAAGTAACTAGGTTTGAGTTGAAGCTTAGCTTAGTCTATGCTTGTTTTGGGATTGTTTAGTTTAGAATTTCTGAGTTCTAGTGACAAGGGTTTTTGGAAACTAAAGTCCTCTGACTATAGCGTGACACTATAGTTGGTAATCTATCATCTGGACTAACCACGTAGCTCCTGCGGATTGACCCTGATTACCACTGTGCTAGTGTGTGTGTGTTAGGTTTTTCTTATTTTTGACCGCACGACGACCTAGGCGTGTCAAATTTTGGCGCCGTTGCCGGGGAGCTGTGAGCTTAGTTTAGGTGATTAGTAGGAACTTTTTGTTTCTTGATTTTCTTGAGTTTTATTTGGTTAGTCTTTGGTTTTTGATTTTTGCGGGCGTGTTGCATTAGTGCATGCGTACCCGCAGGGGTGAGCAAGTATACCCTTTGCAATTTGATCCTGAGATTGAGCGAACTGTGTGCAAAATCCGTGCCCGTAGGCGTTCTAATATCATGAGTTTTAGTCAAGTTAGTAGTAGTACTGTAAGTGTTGCCCAGGAACCATCAGGTGAGGCAACGGGGATGTCTTTTATTCCCCCAGTTTCAGAGTTTCAATTCGGGAGCACGAGTGCTTCTGGTGGTGCAGTTTCAGCCCCTGCACCCATACCATCATGCATTCCGCCATCGATTCCATCATTTTCACCAGTATCACAACCACAATCCACCAATCCATTTACCTCTGCAATGTCTTGGGGAGAGCCGACCCATGATGGCACCCCAGTTTCTAGACAGCAGACACCAACCTCTCAACCATTTTCTCAACCACAACCAGTATTTTTCAAACCTCAACTTACTCAACCACAACAATACCAACAACCTCCTCAGCCACAGTACCAGTATCTAGAGATAGAGGAGAGATATGATGAAGAAGATGAAGGATGGGTGCCACCAGCACCTCAGCAACCAAGGAACCGAGGTCGAGGACCTCTGAGAAGAGCACCACAGTATCAACCACCACAAGGTCAGCAGGAATATAACGATCATCTTTACGGTAATCCTGCTCAACCTTTATATTTTGCACAATCGAGAAGGCAATCGGTTGCATCACATTTCCAGCCACGGGAATATGATGATTCGTCGCCAATTTATATTCCTGACAATATTGAATCTCAAGTAAAAATAAGGCCTCAGTTGTTAGGGATATTGCCAGAGTTTAGGGGGTACAAGCAGGATAACCCGTACAATCACTTATATGAATTTACAGCGATTGCCAATGCTAATACCCCTAGGAATGTTAATAGGAACATCTTTAGGCTTAGGTTATTCCCATTCACTCTTAAAGACAAAGCCAAATATTGGTTTACGTCTTTACCATCAAACAGCATTACCACATGGGATCAGCTCAAGGCCAAATTCCTACAAGAATTCTATCCGGCAAGCAAAACATCGGAGATCAGGAGGGTCATTCAGGACTTCCAGCAAAAACCAGGAGAAGCTTTCCATGAAGCGTTTGATAGGTTGAAGGAGTTATTGCGATCCTGCCCCCATCATGAGATTCCTAAATGGCAGTTAGTGAAGTTGTTTTTCGCGGGAGTCAGTGAAACACATCAGGGCATGGTAAATGCCTCGTCAAGCGGGATATTTATGTGGCAAGATCCAGAGGAAGCTTGGCAGTTCTTGGAGCAATTGAGCAATGGCTCTAAAGCAAACTTTTCTACAAAAAAGACTGTGGGTACAGCAGCAGCAGTGGGAGCTGATGCTGATTGGAAGAAGAAGGTAAAAAAAGGAGATAAGTGAATTAAGTAAGACGTTTGACAGGCTCATGTCAATGCTGCAAAATGGACCTCAGGGTTAATCACAAGGAGGTCAAGGAGGACCGAAAGTTCAGGAGGCAAACCAAATTCATGGCCAGGGTCAAGGTCAGTACAACAATGGACGACCCTACAGACCATATAATCAAGGGCAACAGCAAAACTTCAACAACCAGAGGCAGTATAATTATCAAGGTCAATCATCTAATCAGTCTAGGTCATATCAGCCCGCCAACAATAATGGAAATGCAAGTGGGAGTGGTAGCAATAATAATAGGGGGCCTAACAATGCTGTCAACAATGCCCCAGGAACTCAAGAAGAGATGATTGCAAAAATGTATGAAATGTTCAGTGCTACTCAGTAGCAGTCCCAGGCCAATGCAAAAGCTATCGCAAACATGGAAAGGCAAATTGGACAAATGGCCGAGGATCAGCAAAAAAGGGACAATGGAAAGTTGCCAAGTGCCATGGAAGTTAATCCAACCCATAATCAGCGAGCCGGGAAAGAGCACGTAAATACTGTTGAGGCTAAATGGAGAAAGGTCACTTGGGAGGACTTGTTAGATTCAGTAACTAAAGCAGAGCCTGAGAAAGAAGAAAAGATCCAAGAAAAGAAGGAGACTAAGGAGATTAAAGAGGAAGGTAAGGAAAAAGAAATTCCTGTTGAGGAGGGAACTCAACCAGAGGAGGACACGGAGGTCCAGGAAGAAGAGCAGTCGATGGTAGCAGGAATCAAGCAGAAAAAGAAAGATAAGAAAGGGAAGAAGAAACAGGAAGCACCCAAACCAATAGGGCCTTTGATAAACCAACCTTTGTGGGATGAACTTAAGGATGCCCCTGAAGATACAAGAATTCTTCAGGAGATGTGTGAAAGAAATGAAAAGAGTAAAGTTCCCATACCAGACACGGTGAGATTGACTATTAAGGCAAGTGAGGCACTGCTGGGGACACTGCCCAAAAAGGAGAAGGATCCAGGATCGCCATTAATCACTACTACTGTAGGAGATGTGGTAATTCGGAATACTCTGCTGGACTTGGGAGCAAGTGTAAATGTGCTACCAGGGTATTTATATGATAAGTACAAGAATGAAGAAATAGAGCCAGCAAAAGTTGTAGTGCAGCTAGCTGACCAGTCAACAAAGGTATCCCGAGGAAAATTGACTAATGTTATAGTCAAGGTTGGAGACTTCTTCTACCCTGTAGATTTCCTAGTCATGGAGTATGAAATCTTGGATGATGCGCCTGCACTCATTTTAGGACGCCCATTTTTAGCTACAGCTGGCGCGGTAATTGACTGCAAGACGGGAGATGTGGATATCTCCTTTGGGACTCGAAAAATAAGGCTGAATGTGTTCGGAAACCCTGTATCATTACCTTCAGAGAATGGTGACAAGCAACTGGATAAAAGTGTGTTAATGGAGCCAGGGATTAGGAGCAAAGAAAAAATCTGGACGCGAACGGGGGAAGGAGGAAAGGAAGAAATTTTGAAGGAAACAAGGAACCACCCGTTAGCCACTATTGATAAGGAGCAGTTGCTGGATATGATGGAGATGCTAGAAGCGAGACACCAGGAATATGAGAAAGAATCAAGAGAAAGGGAAGCAAAAGTCTTCAAGCTTCTGGAGTCGCAACAGCAATGGATTAGTGGAGTGAGCGATAGGATGACCCAACTCACATCCCTAATGTCGATGATGGCGCATAATTTCATACCAAGGTTCAAGCAAATGTCATCAGAAGTTCGAGAGGAGGAAGAATAGGAGTAGGAGTATCACGTCTAGCTGAAGACGTTAAACTTAGCGCTTGTTGGGAGGCAACCCATCGTGTCATAGGTTAGGTTCTGTATTTCTTAGAAATAATTAGAAAAAAAAATATCATCATTAATTGCAGGTACCAGTGGTCCGAGGCAAGTGTGGGGTTATGTGAAGTTTTGGAATTTTTAATGACCGCGACGCGGGTTTGTTTCTACGTGCGATGCGTGATCGTAAACCAACCCGATGCGCAGGGGTTGATTTGGTGACACGCGCGACGCGGATTTTATGCATTCGCGCGACGCGGGAATCGATCGGTCGGTTTTCTCCTATATTAAGGTAAGCCGCGACACTATTCACACACACCACGACTCGGAGCTCTGATCACCAAAAGTTTTCGCGTTTTTTCTTGCTCATTTCCTTGCCACTACTACGGTATGTCATTCTAACTAGCTATTACTCGTTTAAACTAGTGATTAGGTAGTTAATTTGAGTGATTTGTTCAAAAAGTTCAAAACTTAGAAATCGCCAATGCTGACTCATAGGGTGTTTATTTTGCCAAATAGATACCCTAAATGAGTTAGTCGGCACTTAGGCTACCCTGTGGTGTATTTGGATTGAGCTCAAACAGCTTAAAACTCGATTTGGGGGTTGATTTTGGAAACAGCCGCTCGCCGCGTCGCGCCTTTACTCTTGGGCCGCACCGCGGTGCGGTGGAGAAGACAATGACTTATTTTGAAATTTTTTTTCGTTTGTGCAGATCATGCTTAGACTAAACCATGACTTCCTTCAGTTTCCAGAGGGGCCAGAGGCCTCTGTTGAGTACAGATCGCGGAGAGACGCGTTGACGAGTCGCCGGGTTCTCGATGCGACTGTTCTGGATAGGGCTATACTCGGGGACGCCGGGTTATGGGGCGAGATAGAGCCGTTTCCACATCGCACCTGGACCCACGGGGACGCTTCTTTCACCTGCCGGGGCTGGGACAGGATCATGGCCACCGACGAGGATATCGTGTACACGGAGCTCCTCCTGGAGTTCCTTTCCACTATTGAGTACGCGCCGAGGGCGACAGACCCGCGGGTGAGGTTGATCCGATTTAGGTTGGGGGCGTGCACAGGGAGTGCAGCCTTCTGGAGTTCGCCAGACGCACGGGGATATATGTGGAGGCAGATTTCCAGCACCGCCATTTTCCCCAGTTCTTCGAGGCATGTATTCAGGGGCAGCTGGAGCGGGCTGCCAATATGGAGGTTTGGGCACTGTTGTCCAACGTCATCTACGAGGCGGGGACCTCCAGGGAGAGCCACCTCCGTGACCCACTCCACCGCCTCATGCACCGCATCGTCTCCACCTCCATCATGCAGCGGGAGGGGGGTGAGAAGGTGTCCGGGGAGGACATGACGTTTTTCTGGGTTCTCCTCGACCCCTCCAGGTTCATCCACCTTCCCTACGCCCTGGCAGTCGCCTTATCCACCCGTGCGACGGGTGCCTCCACCAGCAGTCCTCTTGGCCGGGGATACTTCATCACCCGCCTGGCCCGATCATACCGGATCCTCACCGCCAGGACTGTCGCCACCTTGACCGCTTTACCTCCATCTCGCACTACGGCGCGAGCTCTGGAGAAGATGGGGCTGATTGAGCAGCAGCGCCGGGGACAGTTCATCCGGGCATCGACAGAGCCACCCCAGGACCCACAGCCAGCGTATGCCTAGCCTGGCAGGAGACGTAGGAGGCAGCCAGCACCGGTAGAGCCAGCTCCATAGCCACAGCCACAGCAGCAGGAGGACCCGGCGGCCATCCACCGATTGGAGGCCAGGGTCGCTAGGATGGAGGACCAGCTCGAGTGGATCGGGGAGGTACTTATACAGCTTGTATCCGTGCAGGGTCCGCGCCCCCGACCATTCCCAGCCAGAGCCCACGATCATGAGGCTGGATCCTCCAGGCCACCAGGTGGCAGTTGATGTATTCTTTTTCTTTTTCTTTATTTTTGGGATATATGTACTGAATCTATGACACCTTTATATTTTGTCTGTTTATATTTTATTTGTTATGGTTGCTTTTAATGTTTTGTTGAGTCATGCATGTTATGTCAATTGGGGAGGAGTTGTCTCAGACAAGTGTGGGGTCACCGTGCCCCCTCCACTTGTCTCGACTACCGGCGTGTTCACTGTTGCGCCACAACTCCAGAATACGAAATCAAGAATTCTGTTTGTTCGAATTTGTACCTGTGATACCGAGTACCAACCAAGCAGTCTGCCGTTCAAAAGGGGTAACTCTTTCTCCCTTGTTCTAAATATATTTTTGTACAACGGGGACGTTGTACGGTTTTAAGTGTGGGGTGTGGACGGTGGAAAGAGTGTATTTTTGAAATCTTTGCAGAAATGACCAATTTTCAAATATTTAGCAGCTTTTTCAAAATTTTTACTAAATTGTAATTTTGAAACGAATGGTTTGTGATTGTGATAGCATTGGTATTTTTCAAGAAATACTATGTAGTTGTGATCATGCTATTAGTTAGTCAAACAAGTCGAGTTTTAGGAGTTAGACGATTGGAGTGTTTTAGGATTGGAATTTAGGAAGGAAATGTCAATCTGTGGCCTTTGTTGTTCGAGCCGGTAGGTCCGAAAAGGGTGGCCTCGAAGAGGCATTTATGCACCTTACCACCTAAGATCGTCTGGTCTGGGATGGTATTTTCGAAAGCTCGTTACACGGACAACATCGAAAGTCATGGACTGTAAGAACCCGCGAAAAAGTTGTAAAAGGGTAAAGCGGTCTTTTGACACGTTATAAGACTATTATGAAAAATAATATGTATTTGTAAAAAAATATTATAAGAAATAAAAGTTTATGTGAAAGTTGAAGTTTTACCGTGTGAATAGTGAACTTTGACCAAAAAGGGCAAAATGGTCATTTGACATGAAAATGACCAAATTGTCAAGAAAATGTTAAGTTAGAAGTTAATGGAACTTTGGTTGCAATGTTATGGGTCTTAGGACCATTTTTGAATGAAAGTTGAGATTTAAAGGACCAAAGTGCAAATAACTTATAAAACTTTAAATATAAATAATATATGAGAGTTATCCTCTCATAATCAAGAATTCAGTAGACATCTCCAGAAGACTCGAGAGAGAGAGCGAGAGAGAGCAATAGAGAAGAAGGAATTCTAGAAATTTTTGCAAGGAATTAAGGTTGGAATTGAAGATTCCCAAGTAAACAAGGTTAGTAAGAAAGTTCTAACCTAAGTTTTGTGTGTATTCTTGATTTGGTTCTTGGGTTGAATTGAAACTGAAATTTCAGTTGTGAATCATGTGGTTTAAGTGGCTAATACTTCCAATAAGTCATTAGTTAAGAACATAACTCAAGAACATGGAAGTAGATTGCTATTCTTGAGAATTTGCAATTTTGATCAAGAACATTAATTCCTGCATTTGATAGGTTGAATTGATTTTAATGGGTTAAAACCTTGTATTAATGGAGGGTTTTAGTCAGGGAACAAACCCCATATGATTAAGAACTGGATTAAGGACTTAAAATGTCAAAACTGCATGCTACAGTGCCAAATCGCGACTGGTCTGGAACCCTGCCCAGGCGCAAGGCGCAGTGCGCCTAGGTTCCAGGCATGGTGCCCCCAGGCGCAGTCGCCCTCCGGACAGGGACTTCAAAAGTTAGAAACCATAGCTAGGCATGTCCGTTTGGTCTGAAACTTTTACCATAGCCTTAAAATGGTATGAAAACATATAGGAAAATTTCAAATTCGTAATCCGACCTTGCGGAAAAACCACTGTAGCGGCAGTGGCCAAATTGTCAAGTTTATGTTAAAACTTGATTTTTAGAATTTGAGCTAGACTTGTCCAATGAACTCCAAATTTGAAACACAAGTCTAATATGGCCTAAGATTTCATGGAAAAGTGTCGGAACTAAAATACGACCCCTCGGGGGTACTGTAGCAAAATACGCGTCTTTTGGAGAAAGTTATAAAACGAGTGTATTAATGGTTATACATTTGTTATAACCTGGAGTTGTGTCGTATGAGACTTTAGAACTATATAGTAAATTGTATTATGTATTTATGTATGTAATAATTGTATAGGTGGTGCTTCAAACGTTGTTGAGCACGGAAAAAGGAAAGGTGTGCGAGAAGCCTAGTGACTTATAGCTACACCAAGGTGAGTTTTATGAGGATTTCTCCAGTACATAGCAAAATGGTATTTTCAAAAAAAAAAATAAGATTTCCAAATGTTTGCAAATACTAAAGTTTGGAAAATAGTTTTTAAAGTAGCTCTATACAAGGGCTAAGTGTTTCAAGCAAATCTTTAAGAAGTATAGTTTACAAAGTATTTTGAAAGAAGTTCCTTATGTGAACTAAGATGTCAAAATCAGTTTTGAAAGTATTTCAGTAAAGAGTTATAAAGTGTATGAGTATGAGTTATTTATAAATTGTGTCCCATTTTGACCAATTTGAGATATAATGAGATAAGAATTAAAGAAAGAAAGAAGTAAGAGCCAGTTGTCCGGACTAGGATCACCCACATAATCGAGGGATCAGAAGACACTACTGGGATGGTACCTCCCGTCGCGAAGTAGTTGTCTAGCTTAGTATACCCTTGTGCTTGAATCCGTTCCAAGTCACAAAGGGGAGACAGAATGAGCATAACCTAGCGGGCGGATCTGTTCTGTCCCGCGAGGGGAGCTAGTAGAATGAATTAAACTAAATTAATTCATGAGTTTCAGTTGGTCACAAGTAAATGAGAAAGAAAGCAGTTATAAGAAGGAAAGCAGTTTTTTTTAAAGAAAGAAATCAGTTTTGAGAAAGAATACAGTTTTGATAAAAGAAAGTAGTTTTTGAGAAAGAATACAGTTTTGATAAAAGAAAGTATGTTGAAAATAAAATATAATCACCACAAATAAAGGTTCGCACCGTTTAATGTGTGACAGATATATAAATTAAAATAATAATATGCGGAATAAATAATAAAAGTTACGGAATAAAAATATATAATCTAATCGCCACAAATAAAGGTTTGCACCGTTTACTGTGTGAAAGATATATAAATAATATAAATTGCAGTAATTAAATGACTTAAAGCGATAAATAATATAAATGACTATAATTAAAAGACATAAAACGATAAATAATGTAAATGACTATAATTATATAAATATATATATATATATATATCAAGTAGGTTCGTCAATAGATTGACTGAACTGGTTTACAACAGGACTATGGAACGACTGGTCTATCAAGTAGGTTCGTCAAATAAATTGACTGAACTGGCTTAGGGTTGGACTGGATTTCTAATAGACTGTGTCTCTATTTGTTCTTGTTTGATGATCTTGGTGATCTTGGTTTTCTTGTTTGATGATCTTGGTGATCTTGGTTTTCTTGTTTGATGATCTTGGTGTTCTTGGTGTTGATCTTGGTGTTCTTGGTGTTTTTCTTGGTGTTCTTGGTGTTTTTCTTGGTGTTCTTGGTGTTTTTGGTGTGTGTTCTTGGTGTTTTGGAGAGTGTTTGGAAGTTGGAAATAAGATGGTGGAAGTTGGAGAGGATTTGGTGGATTTTTGGTGGTAAAAATGAAAGAAATGGTGTTGAAATGGTTTATATATGAATTTTAAAGGGTTTTGGGTTGTTTTTGAAGGTTTTCGGAAGTTCAGGGACCAAAACTGTAAATTTTTCATCAGAAACACGCTGACTTTGGGTCGGATTCCGGTCGGGTTCGGATCCGGGTTTGGGCGCGGATTGCGTGTGAGAGCAAATGGAGCGGACACGGGTGCGGGCGGGTTCCGGATATGGATGCGGGGCGCTGGAGCAGGCCGGAGAGGAAGCTGGGCCGGTGGACTTGGAGCGTAAACTGGGCCGAGAAGCTGGACTGGGATGGCGGGATCTTGGGCTTCGGCCTGATTTCCTTTTAATTAATTTAAATGATTTTAAAATTGTTTTAAAATTAAAAATAAATTCAAATAAATTAGGAAAAATCATTTTTAATTTATAAAATTAATTAAGTCTAATAAAATAAATTAGTTAGAAAATATATTTCCAAAAATTCATTTTAAATAGATTTAATTTAATTTTCTTTTGAATTTTTCTTTGTTTTGGCTTTAAAACTCATTTTCTTTTATTTTCTCGTTTTTAATCTTGAATCCACGCAACCTGAAATGAACTGATAATATTTATTAGATAACAGTTCGTCTTATTTCAATGATGGTCACATACAAAAACATTTTTCAACAATTTCCCCCTATGTGATCATTGATGAAATAAGGACAAATATAATCACATTAACAGTTTTGATATTGAAGATTTGGGATAAAAGTTTTGTCAATAATAAGATATATATAAAACCATTGTAATCATTTTGAAAGTTTGCGACTTAGTTTTACATATCTTATGTTTTGAAAAAGATTTTGAAGAATGTTTGTTTCCGAATCAAAGTCTCGGGTTCGGTTATCAAAGGGTAGCCATATATGTATCTAAATAAATTTCTTAAGATTTTATAGCATTATTTATGACGACAAGTGGTCTAACAGGTCGATTCAGATGAACGCTCATAGATATAGCTCACATTTCACTTGGGTGTTTGGTTGTTCTGGCAGCAGAACAAGTTAATGATCACTAAAAATGAGTGATATCTCTCTCTCACACTCATATTGGAGGTGTTCATCTATGATTTTCCTGTAAAGTCACTTAGTCTCATTATTAGATAATCAATCACATAAGACTGGTTTCGGCATTACTCAGCGGGTTTCTTCATTCATGCCATTAACGTTCACTCTCTCTCCGTCGGGAAATACATGTAGAGGGGTTTAACAATTTTCATAGTGCAGTTTGCAACTAAGAAATCTTCAGTGATGAAGGCTACAGTATCCCGGGAAATCCATTTTTGTTGTTGCAGCTTCTTCTTTGCCTGTTTGTTGATCAATATCGATTTATTGTAAAAAGATATTTTGTTTTATCATTTAGAAGTTGCTACAATTGAGAACAATTTTTTTGTTTTTGTTTTTTTTTTTTTTTTTGTTGAAATAACCAATTGGTTGAAAGTTTTGTTTTGTTTGGTATTTCTTCGGTGAGTGATTTGACTTTCTTGTTGATTCGTCTTTGAGGATTGGATGTTGATAGATCTTTGTTTCTCCTTTGGTTTTCTTGTAAAGATATGTCTTCGTTTAGAGTCTTTCCATTTTGATGTCGTCTTCATTTTTGGTTGGCTTTTATCTAGGTAGGGATAGGTGGCATAAAAGACACTTTGTCTAGTATGTAAGAAATGAAAGTATCGTCCCTGGTCATTTTGATATCTAAGCAAAAATGAGACCGTGACAAGGTATAATCGGATATACCTTAAAAGCAATAGAGACACACCTAAGCTCACAAGAAATGAATTTCACAATGATTTAGATCGACGAGGCACAAATTCTCACATGGGTTTTTGTTTTCATCTGAACCTCCTAACCTTATGTCCCTTGATTGTTTAAAATCGTCAATAATGAAATAAAATCGAAGGAAATAAAGTTATATACATTATGAAAAGTAGGAGATTTGAACCTTCACTCCAATTGAGAATCAATATGACTTAAAATCTTCATCGAGCATAAGCATCTGAAAATTAAGTCAAGAGATGATTAATCACAAGGTTCTATAAAAGCTTATTATGGCAAGTCTTTTATTGTATTTTAGAAGATTTGTTTTTCTGAATGTTTTTGGAAATTTTGGTTATTTGAATGTTTTTGGAAATTTTGGTTTTTAAGGAAAGATATGAAAATTATAAAAATCTAAAATCTTTTTGTCTTTTGAAGTTTTGTAATTTTTTTTGTTTTTATTTTTGAAATAAAGTAAACACACGTTTGTACAAATAAAAGGTAAAAGTTTAAGGATGGATGATATCTGGATTTAACATTCCTAGACGGCCTAGGAAGTATAGAAACTTTGTTTCATCGAGAGCCTTAGTGAAGACATCGGCAATTTGATCTTCGGTGTTTATGAAGTGTAATTCGATATGACCCTTTTGAATGTTGTCTTTAATGAAGTGATATCGAATATCGATGTGCTTTGTCATGGAATGGTGAACGGGATTGTGAGAAATGGCTATTGCACTGGTTGAGTCACAAAATATGGGAATTTGTGAAACTCTGAAGCCATAGTCACGCAGTTGAGTTTGCATCCATATGACTTGTGAACAACAGCTGGCGGCAGCGACGTATTCAGCTTCTGCTGTTGATGTGGATACACAACTCTGTTTCTTTGAAGACCAACTCACTAGTCGACCTCCTAGGAATTGACAGCTACCAGATGTACTTTTCCTATCTAGCTTGCATCCTCCATAGTCTGAGTCGGTGAAAGCGTTCAGCTGAAAATCGGATTTAGCTGGATACCAAAGGCCAAGTTTGGGAGTGCCTTTTAGGTATTTGAAGATGCGTTTCACAGCAATGACATGAGATTCCATAGGATTTGCTTGGTATCTGGCACAGACACAAGTAGAAAACATAATGTCAGGTCTGCTGGCAGTGAGGTATAATAGTGATTTGATCATTCCACGATATCTTTTCTGGTCAACGGGTTTGCCATTTAAGTCTGCATCAATTTTGTATCCAAAAGCCATTGGTGTTTTTGCGGTATTGGATTTGTCCATTGAAAATCGAGTGAGTAGGTTTTTGACATAATTCTCTTGGTTGATGAAAATTCCATCAGTTGACTGTTTGATTTGAAGTCCAAGAAAAGTAGTCATCTCCCCAATCATGCTCATTTCAAATTTGCTCTTCATTAGATCTGCAAACTTAACACTCAAAGATTCATCAGTAGAACCGAAAATAATGTCATCAACATATATTTGTACGATTAAGAGATGTTTATTATAGATTTTTCGAAAGAGGGTTTGATCGATTGAACCCCTTTTGAAACCTGATTCTTCGAGGAATGTTGACAAGGTGGCATACCATGCACGGGGTGCTTGTTTTAAGCCATAGACGGCTTTCTGCAATTTGAAGCTGTGATGAGGAAAGTTGGGATCTTCAAAGCCTGGTGGTTGTTGGATGTATACTTCACGATCTAACTCTCCATGTAGGAATGCACATTTAACGTCCATTTGAAAAACTTTAAAGTTCTTATGTGCAGCATATGCGAGAAAGATGCGGATAGCTTCTATTCTGGCGACTGGAGCATATGTTTCATCGTAGTCTATTCCTTCTTGTTGTGAATAGCCTTTGACTACGAGACGTGCCTTGTTTCGACACACGACTCCTTGATCGTCAGTCTTGTTTCTGAATACCCATCTTGAACCTATGATAGTAACATCGGGTGGTGTAGGAACAAGATTCCATACGTCATTTCTTTCGAATTCAGCTAGCTCTTCTTGCATGGCTTTTACCCAGTCTGGGTCTTTGAGAGCAGTATGTATGGTTTTGGGTTCAGTCATGGATAGGAAGGCTCCAAATAAACATTCATTTGCAGTTGCGGCTCTAGTTTGGATGCCTGAATTGGGATCTCCGATGATTAGGTCAGTGGGATGGTTTCTGGTCCATTTTATTAAACGATTTTCTTCCGTTGTAATAATAGGATTTTCAGTATCCCATTGTTCTTCTCCGGTAGTTTCTTCTTGGAAGAGGTTTGAAGGTTCCCCCATAAATGTTACATCGGGATTGTTTTGGATATTTGGGGATGGAGTGGTAAAATCTGGGGTGGTTAAATTTGGAGTGGTTAAAGGAGGATTTGGTGTTTGTTCTAATGAGGAAGTATGTGTTTGTGGTTCCCCCTCAACTTGATCTGCAACATTTCTGTTTCTTTGTGAAGTTCCTTCAGTGGGTGTTCCTGTAGGATCAATTTGAGTAGTTAGAATTTCAGAATTATAAGCAGTTTTAGGTTGTTCAAAAAGTAAATCAATATCAACTTCAATGTCTATGTCAGGAGATGGTGTTTGTGGAATTGGATTTTGAAAAATATTATCTATCATTTGTGAACCAAAATGTTCACGATCCAATTTTCTGACATAAAATTCATCGAAGTGGACATCGGTACTTTCTTCAATTACTCTTGTACGTTTGTTCAGTACTCGATAAGCAGCTGAAGAAAATGAGTAACCAAGGAAAATTCCTTCGTCCGACCTTGATTCAAATTTTGAAAGGTGGTCTTTATTATTCTTTATGAAGCATCGACAACCAAAAATATGAAAAAATTTGATATTTGGTTTTCGGTTGTTAATGACTTCATATGGTGTTTTATGAAGATTTTTGTGAATTAAGGAGCGATTTTGTGTGTAGCAAGCTGTGGCAATTGCTTCTGCCCAGAAGTATTGTGGCAGATCAGCAAAGATGAGCATTGATCTTGCAGCTTCGCACAGAGTTCGGTTCCTTCTTTCAACAACGCCGTTTTGTTGAGGAGTGTAAGGGGCTGAGAAGTTGTGTTCGATGCCTTTGTTTTTGAGAAATGAGTCTAGAGTTATGTTTTTGAACTCCAAACCATTATCACTTCGGATTCTTCGAACTGGTCGTTTGAGCTTTAGTTCGATCTGTTTTATAAAGTTGATCATCTCTTCTGGTGCTTCTGATTTTAGTCTTAAGAAAAAGACCCATGTAAATCGAGTGAAGCCATCAACTATGACAAGGACATACTTCTTCCCTTGTATTGTTTGGATTTTGGCGGGGCCACAGAGGTCTATGTGCAGCAATTCTAGTGGTTCGGATACACTAGATTCTGTAATGCTTTTGTGAGAGGATTTGGAAAGTTTTCCCTTTTCACAAGCGGCACAAAGAGTTTCATTGTCGAGCTTCAGAAGTGGCAGTCCTCGAACTAGATCATCTCCGATCAATTTGTTGATGTACCCGAAATTTAGATGGGAAAGGCGGCGGTGCCATAACCAACTAATATCTGTTGGGGCTTTGGATAGCAGACAAATATCGGGTTTACCATAAATAAGATCCATGTCTAGTGGATACATATTTCCGGCACGGTGTGAATCAACAATGATTTCTTTGGAGTTGGCGTCCATGATCAAGCTTCTTTGTTTGGTAAATAGGACTTCAAGATCGTTATCGCAGAGTTGAGCAACACTGATGAGGTTGTGTTTCAGGTCATCAACATAAGCAACTTTCTTTATGGTGAAGTTACCATTAGTTATGTTTCCATAACCTTTGATTTTCGCCGTCATGTTGTTGCCAAAGGTAACGTCTTGATTGGTTTGGGTGGGTCTGAAGTCACGAAGGTAGTTTCTGTTTCCTGTCATATGCTTGGAGCAGCCACTATCAATGTACCATGTATCATCCTTGGGTTCTCCAGCATTAGATCCCTGCAATTAGACAGAAATTTTAGGTACCCAAATCTGAATAGGTCCTGGTTTGTTAGCTTTTGCTATTTTGGGTTTGTTGTTCAATGACTTTGGTTTATTGGGATAGAATAGTTGAGGTTTTATTTGATTTATCAAGTTTTCCCAAAATGATATTTGTTTTTGAAAACCAGTGGGTTGATAAAATCTGTGATTTGGTGATGAATATCCTAGATGTGAAGATGTGTTTGAAAAGTGTTTTTCATGTGTAGGATGAGACGGGCGGTTTTGAAAAGCTTTTTGATTATGATTGTTTAGAACTTTCTGATTTGAATGTTTTTGAAAGTTATTTGAACGGTTAAAGGTGATATCAAGAAAGCGGTTTTCATAATGTTTTTGAAAATGTTTTGGTTTGGAAACTTGTTTTTGACGTATGACGTTAGGTTGAAGAGGTTTCTTTTGTTTGTTTTCAAAAACTTTTGGTTTGTTAAGTGGGGTTTTGATTGCTTCATTGGTATTTTTGATTTGTTGATTTGAAGAACTAGCAGAGTTTGATTTGGAAACATTGAAATCAGTATCATCTGGGCTACAGTTGATAACTGTTTCGTCATCTGAATCTTCCTCATTAACAGATGTGAAAAGATCTGGTAGAGTTGATTCAGAGTTTTCACAAATTATCATGTTTTCTTGATTTTCTAGTTCTTTTTCAAAGGTTTCTCTACCAATTCCTGGTCTGTAACTCGTATCAAATTTTCCAGTACCCAAGGTGTTTGCCTTGGTGAATATATCATCACTGAGTTTTCTGGCAATTTTGATAGATTCCACATTCTGTATCAATCTTTTGTTTTCAGATTCAAGAAAAGTGATTTGGTTTAAAGAATCAGTCAGTTTTTCATTTAAGATTTTGTGTTTTTCAGTTGACTCTTGAAAGTTTTGTGTCAACTGAATGATTTCCATTTCTAAAACTTCTTTTGTTTCAGAAGAAATGACTGATTGATTTTTTAATTCCAATTCCCTTTTCTGAATTAGAGATTGATTTAATTGTTCAAAGACATGATTGTAATCTTCTGATTTTCTTTCAACGTCTCTTTCTAATTTGGTCCTTGTTCTGGTTAATTCTGCAAATTTGAGTTGTAGGGTTTGTAACTCACATTTGAAGATTTCAGAATTAACCACTGTGTCATGGTATTTCTTGAGATCAGCTTCTAAACTTTTCTCAATTTTGGATATATGGGACTCAAAAAGTATTTTAGAAAAACCGAGTTCAGAGATCATAGACCATACCTGTTCTATGACATTTGGAGCTCTTGAAGTTGTACCAACTACGAAGCAGAAGTTGGATTGTGTCGGTTCATTGTCGGCTTCGTCTTCAGAGGTTGGCCAGTATTCCACATTTGGTTCGTGGATTGCCATCAAAGCTCTTTGGTTTTCTTGGTTTTCCTTTTTCTTTAACTCATCGGCTTTTTGAGCGTAGTATGCCGAGTCTTTGATTTTTGTCTTGTTTTTGGCTCGGCACTCTCTTGCGTAGTGATTAGTTCCTTTACAATTGTGACAAATAATCACTTCTTCATCATTTTCTTCCTTTTGACTTTTGATTGGAAGTCGTTCCGGTGCTTGAGTTTGGATTTGTTGGGAAGATTGGGAGGAGTTTTGTTGGAATCCAAGATTTTGGTTGTTTGAAAAACCATTATTTTGATTATTGTATCCTTGATTTTGGAATCCCCGGGTTTGGTTTTGAAGACCGTTGTTTTGGTTATTGTTTTGATGATTTGAGTTGGGATTGTTTTGAAATCCCTGGTTTGAGTTATTTTGGAAAGAGGGTCTTTGCGAATTTTGTCCAAAATAAGGTCTTGGTTGAAAACCTTGGTTGTTTTGACCAAATTGTGGTCTTGGTTGAAATCCAGAATTATTTTGTCCAAATTGTGGTCGGTTTTGAAAATTTGGTTTAAAATTCGATTGACCGTAATTTGGAATAAATCTTTGTAGATTTGTATTTGCAACCAAAGCACACAATTGTTGGTAGTCTGCTTCATCATTTAAATCAGTTTGATCAAAAGAATTGTTCAAAAATGATTGATTTTGAAAAGATGTTTGATTAAAATGATTGGGGTTTTGTTCATGAAAAAGTGTTTGGTTTTGGTTTGATGTGGAAACGAGAGCAAGTGGTCCTCCAAAAGCTGTAGAGGTTGGTGGGTCAATCGAGGATTCATACGATTGAAGTTCTCCGTACAAATTGTATAGAGTTTCCGTATGAATGGCAGGATTTCCCTGAATGATGAGTTTAACCATCTTCCAGCTTTCGTAAAGATTGTTTAGAAATTTGAGATTGATCTCGTGCTGTGTCTTTTTGATGCCCAAGTTATTCAATTTTACCATGATAAAATTGAACCTATCATGTGCATCATGGATGGTTTCTGATGAAAGCATCTTGAAATTATCGAATTCATTTAAAACAGATGTTCTTTTATTTCCAATAATTCTTTGATTTCCACAAAAACGGTTTTTTAAGTTTTCCCAAATTTGATTCGCAGTCAACAGTATTATGTCATCCATTTGACTTAAAATACTGTGAGGAATTCCGGACACAAGCTCCTTTTTGGCTTGGAGATTCAACCTTTTCTCGGTTTCAACACGAGTTACTTGAGTTGTAGCAAGGGTAGACAAATCCTCTGAAGCAATATATGTTCCTTCTACACATTTCCAAACATTTTCACTTATGGAGTTAAGATGAAGATTCATACGGCCAACCCACGAATTATACTCTTCGGGAATAAGTATGGGTGCCCGTGAACCAGATCCTAAACTGTTAGCAATAGAAACTGAATTCATGTTGGAGTAATTAACAGAAGACATGTTTTTAAGATTTTTAATTTTAATTTAAAAAGAAGGATTTTTTAACAAGTGATATTAAAATGAAATATTCAAATAAACGCTTATGGAAGGTTTATATAAACGCTAACCAAAAGTATTTGATGAAAATTTCAAAGTAAATCACACGAGCTCTGATACAAATTGTTGAAAATAAAATATAATCACCACAAATAAAGGTTCGCACCGTTTAATGTGTGACAGATATATAAATTAAAATAATAATATGCGGAATAAATAATAAAAGTTGCGGAATAAAAATATATAATCTAATCGCCACAAATAAAGGTTTGCACCGTTTACTGTGTGAAAGATATATAAATAATATAAATTGCAGTAATTAGATGACTTAAAGCGATAAATAATATAAATGACTATAATTAAAAGACATAAAACGATAAATAATGTAAATGACTATAATTATATAAATATATATATATATATATATATATATATATATATATATATATATATCAAGTAGGTTCGTCAATAGATTGACTGAACTGGTTTACAACAGGACTATGGAACGACTGGTCTATCAAGTAGGTTCGTCAAATAAATTGACTGAACTGGCTTAGGGTTGGACTGGATTTCTAATAGACTGTGTCTCTATTTGTTCTTGTTTGATGATCTTGGTGATCTTGGTTTTCTTGTTTGATGATCTTGGTGATCTTGGTTTTCTTGTTTGATGATCTTGGTGTTCTTGGTGTTGATCTTGGTGTTCTTGGTGTTTTTCTTGGTGTTCTTGGTGTTTTTCTTGGTGTTCTTGGTGTTTTTGGTGTGTGTTCTTGGTGTTTTGGAGAGTGTTTGGAAGTTGGAAATAAGATGGTGGAAGTTGGAGAGGATTTGGTGGATTTTTGGTGGTAAAAATGAAAGAAATGGTGTTGAAATGGTTTATATATGAATTTTAAAGGGTTTTGGGTTGTTTTTGAAGGTTTTCGGAAGTTCAGGGACCAAAACTGTAAATTTTTCATCAGAAACACGCGGACTTTGGGTCGGATTCCGGTCGGGTTCGGATCCGGGTTTGGGCGCGGATTGCGTGTGAGAGCAAATGGAGCGGACACGGGTGCGGGCGGGTTCCGGATATGGATGCGGGGCGCTGGAGCAGGCCGGAGAGGAAGCTGGGCCGGTGGACTTGGAGCGTAAACTGGGCCGAGAAGCTGGACTGGGATGGCGGGATCTTGGGCTTCGGCCTGATTTCCTTTTAATTAATTTAAATGATTTTAAAATTGTTTTAAAATTAAAAATAAATTCAAATAAATTAGGAAAAATCATTTTTAATTTATAAAATTAATTAAGTCTAATAAAATAAATTATTTAGAAAATATATTTCCAAAAATTCATTTTAAATAGATTTAATTTAATTTTCTTTTGAATTTTTCTTTGTTTTGGCTTTAAAACTCATTTTCTTTTATTTTCTCGTTTTTAATCTTGAATCCACGCAACCTGAAATGAACTGATAATATTTATTAGATAACAGTTCGTCTTATTTCAATGATGGTCACATACAAAAACATTTTTCAACAAAGTAGTTTTTGAGAAAGAATACAGTTTTGATAAAAGAAAGTAGTTTTTAAGAAAGAAAGTATTTTTGAGTTTTGAAGATAGAAAAGAAAAGAGATTTGAGATTTATTATGAAATAAGTTCTAGTAGTTACTTGTTTATATGTCAAGTTTTAAAGCAGAAAAGTTTTGGGTCTAAAACCCATATTACTCACGAGACTTTATGTCTCACGTATTATTTTTTTAATGCTATGTACTTAGGTGAGATGAGCAGGAGCTGGAGTGGGACCAGTATGAAATACAGTAAGTTTAAATTATGGTTTTCTGTATTGAGTCTGTAATACCCCTTTAGAATATGTTTGTAAAAAAAAATTTAAGTGACTTTTTCATAGTCACGCTTTGTAAGATATTTGTATTATAAACTGTATTAAATTACGGTTTGAGAAAGGGGTGTTACATGGACAATTCCTTAATGGCCTTTAGAATCTGAATGAGTAAGTACACTTCATTGTGGACAGAAAATTTGTAATCAAGGGTTCTCTAGAAAGCCATGAATTCCAAAGAACAGTCTGATTATGTTTTCACGAACTATTTCACTCTAACTCATAAGGCAATAAGCTTTGAAACTAAAACACAGTCAAAAATTGTTTGAGTCTTAGTTAGAATTATCGACCGTAGAGGCTCTTTGACTCCAAGAATTCGTTTTCAGCAATCACCTGTTGGCATTTCAGGTTTTATGTTTAATTTCTTTTAGTTTAATAGTTAGCATTAGTGGCTAGGGTCTTTGGGAGTGACAACCACTGACCTTGAGCATTCTAGTTACTATTTTTGGATCTTTGTTACTGTATTGGATGATTGAAATTCAGTTTGAGTTTATAATAATCATTTGGTTACAAGTAACATTGGTTTTTCGGTGTTTTGATGCTTGTGTTGGTTTTTGAATGTTTGGATTGTGTTTGTTTGTGTTTGGATGTTTGAATGACCTTGATTGGACTGACTTCCCTTGCTGATTTCAGTAGCCAACTAGGTTAGCTTTTAGGATTTGAACTCTAGCCAGTGACTATCCCAGTGGATCTTAGTTATTGGTTCAGTTCATACCTTGCTTTGGTTTATGTTTGAGTTGTTGAATGCCTTTGTTTACTTCTGAATTAGAGATGCACTTCTGATTTCAGAAAGTAACTAGGTTTGAGTTGAAGCTTAGCTTAGTCTATGCTTGTTTTGGGATTGTTTAGTTTAGAATTTCTGAGTTCTAGTGACAAGGGTTTTTGGAAACTAAAGTCCTCTGACTATAGCGTGACATTATAGTTGGTAATCTATCATCTGGACCGACCACGTAGCTCCTGCGGATCGACCCTGACTACCACTGTGCTAGTGTGTGTGTTAGGTTTTTCTTATTTTTGACCGCACGACGACCTAGGCGTGTCAATGCCCGTGGGATGAATCCCGGGCCTATGTACCATTGTATTGGCACGCTCTTTGTGAGTCCCTATTAGTGTGCCGGTAAACCACACACGCTCCACTAATGATTCACAAGGTGCAGTTTTACTGAACAGTATCCTTTCAGATTTCATCTTCTATCGAGAGTGCTTCTACTCAGAATCAATTACTTGACTCTGAGTATTGACTCACTCAACCAGATGTTCTGTACGTACATTTCTATCCAGGTCACTTTCTTTTGATGATTCAATTACTCCCACTGGTTGTAAGACCAGGTGTAAAAATCAATCAAATTGACACATAGACTGTATCTCGCCCTAAGGTTCTCTTATTTGGCAGCAACTGGGCTCACCAATGCTTCCAAGTAGTTGCATTGCTTATCCATACCAACTTTAGTGTTTTACCACTAATCGGTATGTCACCCCTAATCATAACACCTTATGATGGTGACCAATACTACTGGTTAAAAGAAGAATATGTCAGTTTTAAACAGTAATCTCATTTCTGCTCCAAGCCTAGTGATGACTAAAGGTTCTTTCACTTGCCTAATCATGAACTCATTCAGGACTGTCCTAACTCCCACTGTTTCCTTAGAACATGAGTCCTTTCTAAAATAGCTCTTCTTTCACAGGTACAACGGGATTGCCAATGAAACGACATTGCTGATCAGGTTTAGGCTAGTCATGAGGTTCGGACGAACACTACATGACCCCGGATTTTCTATGTACAAGTGGGACGATCCCAGCTTTACATTTCAGACAGTGTCTACATAACCTACTTAGTCTAAGATGTGGTCGGAATATGATTTCTATGGTCTGACTGGTTGAATATTCAATTCATCGGAAACTAATTGAAGATGTATCTCATACATCGAGGATCGAACTATTTCGACCAATGCTCCATCATATTCCCTAAGACACATTATAACCATTAATGCTCTTGGAAGAGGATATACTGTGAAACATTTTTCTCAGCTTATGTTGTCACTCAAGTTCTTGTTGATCTTATACTTCCTTTGAAGTTCTTGAGCTGTTCAAGGTTTCAATTCAATCGCTTATTCTGATAACCGAAGCCATATTCGTCATACTAATTGACAAATATCGTGAAGTATAACTAATTGTGTTTTTTTCGAAGATTTGAGCAATACACAGTAACTGATGTGTTCGTCGCTCATAATCTTAATGTCTTTTACATCTCTATGTAAATTTATGACTTTGTTAATCTTTGTTCAAGATATGCAATCATAACTTGACTCTAAGTCAACTGATTCCAAAATCCTATCCACTGGATATTTGGGTGATTCATTTCTTGCCACAAATGATTTTATTGAGAACTCAATTCATCATGCGACTCTAAGTCACATGAATCCAAAGTCTTGTCCAACTGGACCTTTGGTTGAATTTATCCTTATTTACTTTAACAATCATAGATGACACAATTCATGAATCCAAACACTTTGGATGTATCAACATTCAAGTTATTGCCATTCATGCATTCAACATACTCATACAACATTTCAAGGATAATGTATTAAGAGAAAATCAACATTTTATAAAACCAAAAAATCCTTGAACGATGTACTATATGACAAACAATGTTGCACGCATCTAATAGGCCAATAACAAGATCATGATATCTTACTAAACTCCAAAAATGCCAGAGCTTCAGATCCAATCCGAATATGCTCCTATGCAACAACATCCTGCATCTTACAGAGTCCATGCATACAGAACATATGTGAGAAACACATTCTGTATCAAGGAATTAAAGATCAGGAGTTCCGAGTTTTAAGATATTCCTGAGTTGCTAAACCGTTTGGCTTCGAAGCATTTTTCCAATCTTTCTGTGAACGTGTCCCACCTTGTGGATTCCCAGTTTGAGACATCAATGAACCGGTCCAGACGATCTGGATTATTTCTTGATGTGCCTTATTACTGGACTCAGTCCCGAAGCAGCTGAATCAATGGAACTATGCTTCTCCATGAACGACTCATACAGAGTCAACATCGAATGCATTTCCATGATTATCTTACCCTTGTTTCCCTTTCTGTACATTTGGATGAACAGATCAGCGAGTCGAGCTAATGCTTAACTCCCGATTAAAAGGGGGTAACCAATTTTATACAGTTTGCCTATGTGTCCCTCAAACTTGGGAACATGCAAACGGGTGCTACTTCCTTCAAGCTTGCACACTTCAAGCTCTTTGAAGATCTTAGCTCGTCCCTTTTCAACCAGTTTTCGGAACCTTTCCTCAACCAACTATACTAACTTATCGACCCCGGGAATTCTAAATCCCTACGGAACTCGGGGTCACTGATCAATAGCACGAGGCAACGAACTTCCTTGGACTCAATAGTCAAGGGGTCATGCTCATCACAAACTGTTGTGTGACGCCATGCTTTGGGGAGCGGACACTCAATAAGATATGACTTGCCAGCAAAACTAAGAACCATTCTCTATTTGTGAAGCTATACCACATAGTTCAGGCCAGTCAGCCTTACTATAGCTAACAGGTGCATTCTGAAACTCTCATAAATGGGTGAAGGAGGAGAAGGATGAGAATTGACACTTACCTTAGACATCTATAAAATTTGAATTTATTAGTTTAATTTTAATCCTTTTAAATAATTACCCAATTTATTATTTAATAAGGCTATGATCCAAAATACCCCAACTATGGTGTGAAGAGGGATGTCATAATCACAACATAATGGTCATTAAGGTAGATAAACATTTATCAATTTCAGTCTTATGAAATTCCTAGATCTGTGAGATTCATTGAACTGTTCAATGGCATGTTTAATCTCGGATATGCTCTACTGTTTGTGACTGGGATACCGAGGATCACAAACTAGATGTGAATAACCATGCAAATATGCTCGGTAACCTCAATGTCATTTATCATCTCTAATTGATGTGCCGGTTAACCACACACGCTCCATCAACAATGATAAATCATGAGAAACCCATTACCACTCTTTATGAGCCCATATCAGTGTGCCGGTTAACCACACACGCTCCACTAATGTCTCATAAAGTGTAATGTGCAATTTCATGGATTAGCATCTTTTCACATTTTTCCTAAAGTAACTAGATTGGGATTTTATGAATTGTTCTAGTACTTTCAATAATAGCATTATACTTTTAAGAGGCTTAAGCGGTCCTATCAAACCCGTTCGGCTAACGACACTTGACTGACCAGGAGAGCGGTGGGTGAGAGTGGACACCCATTAGACTACCATTTTATAGGCAGTCGCCTTATACCCTTTTTATAGGACAGTTTTGTGAATGATGCCTACTAACGGTAAGACTAACCAATTTTATCTTATATATAAATATTAACTATTAATCATAATATATAAGATGTATTTTAAACTTTTAAAATATTTTAGATTTAATCTTTTAAAATTTTCGCTAATTAACAATTAATTTCGAAAATTTAAATTTAAATCTTAATTGATTTAATTTATCTTTTAATTAAACTATTAATTAAATTAATTAAATCAAGATAGGGATCACAAAATTAATCAAATTAATTACCTATCTTAATCCCCTAATTCACGAAAATTGCAAGTAATGGGATCAAGGTTTCTAGTTATTTAATAGATCTCAATTACCAAAAATAACAACCTACTTTCCATAGTATGCACAAAAACGCCAAAAGGGGGATGGAGGCTAGGTTTTCAAAACCCTAGCCACCAAAATCGAAATGGCCATCTAAGGGTTTATTTTTTTCGAAAATAACCCGTAGCCAAAAAATCAATTATAGCAATTCACAAGAAAAACAAGCAGGCTCTGATACCACTAAAAGGTTTTTAATCTTTTATAATATGTATAAATATTAAGTATTAATCATAATATATATAAGATGTATTTTAAACTTTTAAAATATTTTAGATTTAATCTTTTAAAATTTTTTCTAATTAACAATTAATTTCGAAAATTTAAATTTAAATCTTAAGTGATTTAATTTATCTTTTAATTAAACAATTAATTAAATTAATTAAGTCAATATAGGCATCACAAAATTAATTAAATTAATTACCTATCTTAATCCCCTAATTCACGAAAATTGCAAGTAATGGGATCAAGGTTTCTAGTTATTTAATAGATCTCAATTACCAAAAATAACAACCTACTTTCCATAGTATGCACAAAAATGCCAAAAGGGGGACGGAGGCTAGGGTTTTCAAAACCCTAGCCACCAAAATCGAAATGGCCATCTAAGGGTTTATTTTTTTCGAAAATAACCCGTAGCCAAAAAATCAATTATAGCAATTCACAAGAAAAACAAGCAGGCTTTGATACCACTAAAAGGTTTTAAGCAATCTATGAACTAGAAAACCTAAGTTCACATGCAACCTAAGATGAGGATCTATGTTTTTCTATCAATGAATATATAATAAAAACCTAAGGCCAATAGATTATTTATAAAGAATAAGATTAAGAAAACCAACCTTCGATTTTCTTTCTTGAAGCTAGCAGCAAAAATTTCCTACCTCAAATGGAGTCACACCCAAGCAATGGAGAAAAGACAGTAGAGTTCCAGAGAGACAGTGTAAAATGGCGCAGAGAATTAGGGTTCCCAGAGGCTCTATTTATAGCCTCCAAGGGTGAGAGTCAAAACCATAAAGGAGCTTCCTTAATGGACAAGCCTGTTGACCATTTGGACCAAGTCTTCTAAACCCTAATTAGGGTTTCGAAATCATGGATGTGGCCTCCATAATTTCGCCAACTTAAGGCCTCCACTGGCTAGCCAGTTATTCAACTATTGAATAAATACAAAACCAGTCCCTGCACTTTTAGTTACTTAAATTAGTCACTAAATTAAATCCAATTAATTCTAGATTAATTTTTAATTAATTAATATAGTTTCTAATTAATATATTATCACTTTAATATATTAATAAACTATTTATTTTATTTTTATTGATTTATTAAACCCTTAATAAATCAACCTTTCTCTCTATTGAACTTTTTGCCAAACTTTCAGCTATGAGAGCAACCCAAATGGACTTTGTTTCAATTAATATGATAAATATAATTTATAAGTCATGTCTTAGACACCTAATCCAAAAATTTTGATATCAAATACAATAGAATTAATATAAACATATACAAAAAGTATGGTTAAATGAAAATTTTGATTACAAATAAATTGGAAAAAAATGGTTGAATAAATAATTACAAAAATCTTCAAACTATTTATGTAATTACTGTTCCTTCAATGTCAAGTCGTACATGTGTGGTTCTGCTCATGTTATCAAAATTTCCCGCTTGAATACCTACCGAAAATGGTGGTAGATCGTCAAAGTGGTCATACTCTTCCACGTCGACAACATTATCAATACCAAGAATACGTCGTTTACCTTTCAAGACAATGTCCTTATTTGCTTTGCTCGGGTCTTTGACATAAAAAACTTGTGTTACATGTTTTGCGAGAACAAATGGTTCATCTACATAGCCATTAGTTCCAAGGTCGACAAGTGTAAAACCATAATCGTCGATTGTAACACCTGTACGGTTATTGACCAACTCACATCTGAAAACTGGAACAATCAAATCACAGTACTTCAATTCCCAAATTGATTGTATCACGCCGTAGTAAGAATCGTTGGCGATTCTTATCAACGTATCATGATCCTTTCTATCGAATTCGGTTGTTGATGTTGTCACTGTAACGCCGCTATTCTGCACTATACCTTTGGCATCTTGGTCTTTGGTGTAAAATGTGTAACCGTTGATGTCGTATCCTTGGTACGAATGTACTCTACAATCTGGACCTTGTCCCAATTTTGACACAGTTTCATCAACGTTACCTGTTCTTGTCTTCTCTTTCAGCCACCTCGCTAACTCTTTGTTTTGTATTTTCACGTACCACATTTGTTCCTTACCCGGGTGGTTTGACTTTAATATGTCCATCTGTTCGTCAATGTATGGCGCAAGACATGTCATGTGTCGTACAACCACTAAATGTGCAAGTTGCAACTCTTTAAAGGATGGCATGATAATTTTAAAACCAACCCCTCCCTTACCTTCAAGTCGACCTGAATGGCGACTTTTAGGAACACTAACGCTTTCAACACCTTCCATATAGCCTGTGGACAAAAATGATATAATTATATTGCAAGTTAATATATAAAAGGATAAGAGTAATATGATGTTGACAATATTACCTTGGCAGAACTCCATCACCTCTTTAGACGTATACCCTTCAATCATACTACCCTCGGGTCGATTGCGGTTTCTTACATAACCTTTTAAGATACTCATGTACCTTTCAAAATGGTACATGTATCGGAGGAACATAGGACCACAGGCCTTGATCTCTTGGACGCTATGAGCTATGAGATGAACCATTATATCAAAAAACGAGGGTGGAAAGTGCACCTCTAGTTCACAAAGGGTAACAACAATGTCTTTCTACCATCGGTCCAAATCTTCGACATTAACAACCTTTGAATGAATGTTATTAAAAAACAAACAAAGCTTTGTGATTGTGTGTCGGACATCGGGTTGCAAAATACTGCGAATTGCGATTGGGATCATAATGTGTCATCAAAACATGGCAATCATGAGACTTCATTGGAAGCAATTTAATGTCTTTCAAGGACACAAATATTTTGATGTTCGACGAATAAGTTAATGGAACCTTGATGGCATGTAAACATCGACAAATCTTTTTTTGTTCTGCTTTTGATGTGTTATAACAAGCAGGTGGCAGACGAAGACCTCTGGGTGTTTCTTCAGGAGCAAGATCTCTACGTATTCCCATCCTGACCATGTCTTTTCAGTCCTTAACCCCGTCTTTAGTTTTGTTTTTAGTATCTAATAATAAGTCTGTCAAGCTCTCGCAGACGTTTTTTTTATATGCATAACATCTAGACAATGTCGAACATCTAAATGTCTCCAGTAAGGTAATTCAAAATAGATTTACTTTTTTTTTTCAGAGGGCATCTGTATCATTTTTATATTTTTCCCTAACACCACTTTTATGTCTTTAACTCAAGAAAATGCATCAAATCGTGGCCTCATCCTTCTGACCACAACAGTTCCGTCAAACTCGATAGTCATCTTCCTAAAACGGTGACTAATCGGCAGGAATTTTCGATGTCCCATGTATACACCCTTTTTGCAATTTTTAACAATAGCCAGGTTGTGTCATCTTCACAAACAGGACAGGCTTTCTTACCCTTGGTTTTGTAGCTGACACGCCTTGGTCGTCGTGCGGTCAAAAATAAAGAAAAACCTAACACACACTAGTATAGCGGTAGTCAGGGTCGATCCGCAGGAGTTACGTGGTTAGGACAAGACGATAGTATACCAACTGTAGTGTCACGCTACAGCCAGCGGTATTGTTTCTACTTTTCCAAAAACCAACTAAAAACACAATTCCAAGACCAATGCCAAAACCTAACTCAAGCATGAACTAAACTAACCCAAATCAAATCCTAGACTAAAGTTCCTTACTGAAATCAGAAACTAAGTCCAAAATCCAGAAGCAACAAACAGTTCCAAACACATCAACAAGCATTCAAACATCCAAAATACCGAAAATTGCAAATGAACCATAAACCGAATGATTAACTTTTATAAATCCAAATCAAACACCAAACCAATATCCAAACACTCAAATATCAGATCTAGCTACTGACTAATGCTACTGAAATCAGAAACTATAAATCTAAACAAACATCAAGTAATCGATGGAAATCCCGATTGTGGAATACCTCGATACCGAGTTGATAAAACAAGAGAAAAACTAAATAACTAACCAAAATGTTGATTCCCACTGAAAAACTGACGAAATAGTGCCTTCGGATCCCTCCTTCGCGTCCCGGGATGAGTGAAAAGTCGGACGGGACTCCGGTATTTATAATAGTGCGAAATTAGGGTTCCCGCGTCGCGGCATTGTCTTTCCCGAGTCGCGCGTGTTGCCTTATCCCGACTTTTCGGAGTTTAAAAGTCAAAAACGGAGATTTTATGATTTTTTGACATTAGCGTCGCTAATATGTGCTTCCAGAAGATTCCTCGCGCGCGTTTGAAATTTGAATTTCCAGATTTTCCCTCCTGCGAACATTAGCGACGCTAACCCTTAAAGTTAGCGACGCTAATGTGTCCAGACTTCTTTTTCTTGTCCGTTTTGCTCCGTAACTTCTCCAGAATTGCACTAAAACCCCTGCATTTATACTAAAAACATTTCCAAGCACTTTGGCACAAAAGTAAGTGATATTAGCCAATTAATAAAGATATATTAACTAAAACACGGCTAAATAACGCCTAAAATACTTGATATTACTAGGCGTTATCAGTAGCCTGACAAGTTACCGTAAGCAGGAAAATAAGTACAAAAAATCATGGCCCGTAGTTGAAAATGTTCTTTTTTATACGCATCATATACTTCGACACCCGTGCTCCAAAGAGTTTTTAAGTCATCAATCAAAGGGGACAAATACACATCAATATCGTTACCAGAGTCGGACCCTGAATCAACAACGACATCATGATGTATTTCCTTTTCATGCATAACCATGGTGGGAGATTGTAAATGCATAAAAGAACCGGCCACGTGCTATGACGACTGCTGATGTTTCCGAAAGGATTGATCCCGTTCGAACTAAGCCCAAACCGTAAGTTTCGCATCTCGTTTCCAAAATCGGGATAATTTTTATCGATGTTTCTCCACTGAGGTGAATCCGCAACATGCCTCAATTTTTCTTCGGATACTCGTTCTTCCGAATGCCAACATACTAACTTTGCTTCCTTCTCGTTTGAAAACAACCTTTTCAGTCTTGGTGTGATAGGAATATACCACAGCATTTTAGCCGGAGGTCCATTTTTTGTCACATCGTCATCAACTTCATCGTCCTTATTTTTCCTTTTATACCGTGATGTCTGACAGAGAACACAATTTTGAGCATTTTCGTGCTCCTTTCTGAACAACATGCAATTATTTGGACATGTATGTATTCTTTCCACTTCCAATCCCATGGGACACATTAATTTTTTTGCTTGGTATGTGGAAAGTGGTAAGCCATTGTCTTCCGGAAGCAAGTTATGCAAAAGCTCTAATAGATTTGTAAAACTTTTGTCGCTCCATCCGTTTTTCAACTTTAAGTTCATCAACTTCAACATCGCATCAAGTTTCATATATTTAGAACCCTTATATAAGGGTGTTTCTGCTTCTTCCAACAGACGGTGTAATTTCCCTTGTTCATCATCACCCATATTTGTCTCCATGTCATCAAACATTTCTTTGAAATTCTCGTTGGGGTCATTTGAGTTCTGATCATCGTCGTTAGTTGGCACTTTGTTATCATTACTCGGTAAATTGCTTGAAGATGTGATACAATCAGCTAGTGATTCTCCATGTCTTGACCAACAAGTGTAATTAGGCACAAAACCATTTTTCAACAAATGGAACTGTATTAATCCCGCATCAGTAACACGTTGAAAGTTCTTACATTTGTTGCAAGGACAACAAATCGACCGCCTTTCATTTTTTCACTATCTGCTTTAACAACACTAATAAAATATTCAACACCATTGATATAAGTTCTAGATATACATGAAGTTTGGTACATCCAATAATAACGATTGACAACGCCTAGTAATATCAAGTATTTTAGTCGTTGTTGAGCCCTATTCTTGGTGAATTTATATCATATATGCTGTAGTATTCTCACTTTTTATGTCAGTGCTTGTTTGGAAAGAAAATATGTAAACAGCGACTAAAAGCGTACAAAATGGAAGAAGTTTAAAGATAAAGACAAAATAGTCGAATTCGCACGTGCGCCGCGGGTATGTACAAGGGCGCGACGCGCTGACTCAGCAATGAGGCGGTGGAGAAGATTCAAATGCCGAGAAAACGGGGATAAACCAGCACGCGCGCCGCGAATCTAAGTGCGCGCGGCACGGTCTTTTATTTTTCAAAACTATAAATAGAGGGTTATAGGTCGAAAAATGCAGCAAAGACCTGGCATAGGAACGACTCCCAAGGCTTCTTTGACTCCGAGTTTCAGTTTTCAGCAACCATAATTGGTATTTTATGTTTTTCTCTTTTAATTTCCAATTAGTTTAGTAGCTTGGTAGCTCTGGCTAGTGTTATTGGGTGTGACAACCATTGGCATTAGTTCTTAGTTTCTGAATTTTATGTTTTCTGTTTTGGAACAAACGGATCTGAGTTTTTAATAGTTAATCATTCGGTTAGTGTTAAATGCTCTTTTTATGGTTTTTATGCTCTTGGATGCATTTGGATGTTTGAATGTGTGATTGTGTTGATTTGATCTTGATTACTTCTGAGTTATACTTCTGATTTCAGTAAGTGATTAGGATTAGTTATTGGTTTTGGTTTAGTTTAGTTGATGCTTGTGTTGGAATTGTTGAATGTTTATGATTTTTGGGATTGTTTTTGGTAAAATTCGGAAATTAGATCCTCTGGCTGTAGAGTGACACTACAGTTGGTAATCTGTTGCCTACCTTGACCACGTAACTCCTGTGGATCGACCCTGACTACCGCTATACTAGTGTATGTTAGGTATATTTTACTATTTTTGACCGCACGACGACCTAGGCGTGTCAACGATCCATCTGAAAATTAAAATAAACAACAATTAAGGAATGTTTTTGTTATTCGGTTCATAAATGTTTGAAATCTAAGTTTCAGTTGTCTGGTGTTATATAATGACTTCTATGTTAACGAAATTAATAAAGGTTTGATATAAACTCAGCTTAACTGAAGAGAAGTAAATACAACCGGCTTTAATGAAGTGAAGTAAATGCAACCAGGTGGTAGGTGAACTTGAAGAAGAAGGAGAAGCTTGATCGGAGGACTTAACAAAAGCCCCAAATTTATTGTATTTAAATAACCATAATTTTTTAATACTATCCAAACTTACCGCAGTAAAAAAACGTTTTAATAGTGCCACATGGGCTTAGGCTTACCAAATGGGCTTAGTCTGTCATTTGGGCTTAGCCTGACACATGGGCTTAGTCTGCCTTTGGACGAACACGTACTAATTAAACAAATTTTAGTGCGATTAAAAGTTACCGCACCAAAAAATGACGTTTTAAATGTACGATTGTAAACTTTCGCAGTAAAAAAACACGGTTTTAAATGTGCGATTGTAAACTTTCGCAGTAAAAATAAGGTTTTAATAGTGACATTTTGGACAACCCCACACTAATTAAACAAGTTTTAATGCGATTAAAAGTTACCGCACCAACAAATGACGTTTTAAAGGTGAGATTGTAAACTATATCGCAGTAAAAAACACGGTTTTAAAGGTGCGATTGTAAACTTTCGCAGTAAAAATAAGGTTTTAATAGTGCCATTGGACGAACCCGCACTAATTAAACAATTTTTAATACGATTAAAAGTTACCGCATCAACAAACATTATAAATGGTGCGGTTTCTGCTTTTATCAATGCGATATAATTGTTTTTTCACTTTATAATGCGGTTTATCATGTTCAACCGCATCAATTAAAAAAAACCTATCGCACCAACAAATGACTTATGTACTAGTGAACCCCCCTAGGTGCGTCCTTCGTGTTGGCGTCCTCCGGTTATCTCTCTATGAACGCCTTGGAACATGCATAAATCTTTTCTTGGTCAATAAAAAAAAATTTAATTACCAAAAATGTAATGTGGAAATTAAAAAGGGAGGCCTAGGACTGTCTAGTATTTCATTGGGTGTGTCCTCAGGATGTCCTGAGTATTTCATTGGTGTGTCCTCGGGGTGTCGTGGTGACGTAGTGATGGTTTTGGTTGTGTTGGGGTTGTCCCCATGCCCCATAGTCTTAATGTAACTGTTTAAGTTGGACTTTACTTAATTAACGAGGTTTATTTTATTTTTTTTAGAACGGCAATCTAATATATTCATAGTCCTAAACTACACCTTAATACCGCCTATGTCTCGGACGAGACTTGAACCCTCGACCTCAAGTAGGGAGGGCAACACCTGATGCTGCTGGGCTAGAAGCCCTTTGGCAAGGTTTATAATTAAAAGGAAAAGGAAGAGATGGAGGTTGCTGTATATATGCATCACCTACACATGGGTTTGTCATCGAATATATTCTTTCCCTTCATATTCATTCGCGGCCTCCCCAACCTTGCTCTCGTTATTACGTGATAAACACAACTGCACAAACGCCATGTCTTCATCTACCTACAAACAGTTTGCTCACTTACAAATCCCACTTAGACAGATAGAAATCGCCACGAGAAACTTTTCTGATGCAAATCTCTATAAAGAAAGTGCATTCGAAAAGGCTTACATAGGACAACTCT
Source organism: Cichorium intybus (assembly GCA_023525715.1). NCBI lineage: Eukaryota > Viridiplantae > Streptophyta > Magnoliopsida > Asterales > Asteraceae > Cichorium > Cichorium intybus. Next base: position 26,464,007 of record CM042013.1, on the reverse strand, counting down.
TGTGGTCCGAACAACTGATTGATTTTATCGCACAGAGATACGAGCATGGAGACATTAATTTCTGGAAGGAGATCTCGATGCTTTCAAGTTTGAAGCATCAAAATCTGGCCTCCATTATTGGCTTCTGTGATGAGAAAGATGAGAAGATCATCGTACACAATCGTCAGGTCAACGGAAGCCTCGAAATTTATCTAACAGACCCTAGCCTTACATGGATGCGAAGATTGCAGATATGTGTTGGTGTTGCGCGCGCATTGAGTTACATTCATTATGATACGCAACGTGATTTTAGCGTTTTACATCGTGATATCAGGAGTTCAAAGATATTACTAGATGAACACTGGGAAGCAAAACTATGTGGTTTTGAACTTTCCATGAACCAGACGGCAGCACGAACAAACAGTCTTTGCCTTACTAATGTTTGTGGCTCGCTGGGGTACTGTGATCCAACATATGTTAAGACTGGAAGTGTGAACCACAAGTCAGATATATATTCCTTGGGCGTGGTTCTATTCGAAGTACTGTGCGGAAACAAAGCAGTAATGGAAAACGAGGAGCATCAGTTACTAGCTCCGTTGGCCAAATCCCATTACGACATGGGAAGACTAGATGACATGATCGATCCGGGTCTACTGAAACAGATGGATCCACGATCATTGAAAATCTTCGCAGAAACGGCATATTATTGCATAAAAGAAGAACGACAGCAACGGCCAAACATACATCAGGTTGTCATAAAACTTGAAAATGCTTTGCAGTCTCAACGGAAACACGAGGATCCTGTAAGACCATCCATTTGTTTACCAGTTTCCATTCACCTTTCTGCCATAATAACTCATATGCCAGTTGATATATTTCCCAAATATTGTTGCAGTTGGTATTAAAGGCTTATGCGACGGTCGAAGGCACAACATCCAAGATCTTGAAGGTATTATGAATTTTGCATAAAATAAAAAGAAACTCTGTTGTACTATAATTTTTCATTAAATAAGGATAATAATAATAAAATATTATATTATAGTTATGCTGCATTATTGCCAATATAATATTCCCATCTAATAATAATGACTCTTTGGATGTAATGGAAGTATGGAACCATAAAAGTATAAATAATTATAATATGTATTAATGACTCATTATGTATCATAGTCTAATATTTGTATATATTTAATTATTTATGTTTTTTGTTTGTATATTATTATTTAATTTGTTTGAACAGTTCATAAAACACCTAAATGACCGGGTAGTATAGGTTTCCGATCAAACATGAAATTTCCGGTCAAATATGTGTTTTCAGGTCAAAGTACTCAAGAATACGGTCATGAAAACACACACACACAAACACACATACACTCAAACACACACACACAACACTCAAGAATGCACACATACACATTCAAGAATACATATTCAAGAGAATACACATACACACACACTGACGAACAAACCCTAGACCTTCATCGAGCTTCAAACGTCGATGAACACCTAGATGTGTGTTTTTGAGTTTGTGTGTGGATGAACAAACTGTAGAACTCGATGTCTTTTTTTCAGATATTGAGTTTGTGCACGTGTGTGTTCATCCCCAAAAGTGGATGTACACCCAAATTCAGGTGTGTATATCCTTCAAGAACTCGTATCGCCAAAAAATTTATGTTTGATAGTAGATGAGTGTAGTATTGTCGGAGCTGTCAAGGATGCCGGAAACCGGATAGACCTACAATTGTATTTTATGAACAATTAGAACAAATTCAATGGTAATACATAGACAAAACTGCATTACGGGATAAATATATACAAATATTAAGTGTTATTATCCTAATAAGTATCCATTTTAATATTAATGATTGTACTTGTAATAATAGACATATCTTTTGTACGTATCGCACACATATATGACACTTTTTCGTTTTAGTAGATTGCGATATTTTAAATTAAGTACTAATATTGAGGTTTAATTACGTGTGTATTTGAGTTTTTTACTAACAATTATATATACAAAAACTGAAATTTATTTATGTATCTCACGCGCCGATGTCTCGTGCTATACTGCAATCATTCGCCCCCTCATCGATTTCTCAGGCGCCTCCCTCCTCACCGATTTCGTCACCGTCAAGAACTTATTTATCTGTTATGCGTCAGTCCATGCTATCCTTCACCTCCAAATCTTCTTTCGTCTCTTCCGTAGCCCTTAACACATCCTCGTCCCCTCATAATTATATTTTTCATAGCCTACTCTCTTTACATCTGTTTTTCCCCATCCTAACCATTTACCCGTTGCCGTCAGTTCGTGCATTCCAGCAGAGATACATCATACACATGGCATACTTGATGTCTTGACACCCCCGCTGTGAAACCTAGACTTTTTCTCCAAAACTAAGATTTCACTTATGATTAGTTTTTAGTGGGTGAAGATATATGGTTTTTGCAATCTGAAAAAGTGTGGTGAATACCATTATCGGCAGCATCCCACGTGGAGGCTATTGCCAGCGTAAACACCGTCCCGTGTTGGCGGTAAGCAGTATCGCCAAGTAGCAACGACATGAACTCGCCAGTATCACTCCTCTTCTTTACCGCTCTCACACACTCTATCTTCTCCCTCTCTTTCAGCTCTCTCCTCTGCAACTCTCTTCCATCACTTTCTTTCTCTCTTGTCGAATAACAACCGCCGGCACCACACTGCTGTCTCTCTTTTTCGAGGGTGAGTTCACTTTTACGGGATGTTTGCTAATGTGGAGGTGAGTCCTCCGGCACCACACCTTTTAGTCTAATCCACGATTACTGGGTTTGAACGTGGGATGCGGTGTTCTCATTCTGACTTAGGCTATGATGAGTGCCTCACTTGGTTCCCACATGAAAAGTGATGTCACGTCACCGACACATCAACTCCCCTGCTTACCACACCACCAAGAAAATACCCACCACTCCACATCATCTAATTATTTATTTTTTGATTTAATTTAACAGAACCTCAATTCTTTTTTTATTTAATTTAAATACATACATAAATAAAATTCCTAAAAATTAAAATTTCAGTAAAATTAAAAAAACATTACAAATCATACAAATTAAAATTACCAATCCTAAAAATTAAAACTACAAATCCTAAAAAGAAAAATTACAAATCCTAAAAAATTAAAATTACAAATCCTAAAAATTAAAATTAGAATACCTAAAAACTAAAATTACGGTGCCGGGGGATTATTTTGGTTGCGTGAGTATTTTTCGCGAATTTCTCGTTTGATTTGGCGGATCGTTTCGAGGTCCTCGGGTTCGACGTCGTGTGCGGGCATACGTAAAATGTTCATGTCGGCTACGAGTTCGTTTTAATGTTTTACCTCATCTTTAATGCGGAGTTTTGCTTTTCGAACTTCGAGGTGTTCGTCCAACGTTGATTTAAAATAAACAAACTCATCCACGTCGGATACGTTTTTACCCGAAGACGAGGCCGCTCACTTTCCTTTATCTCGCCCTTGTGAGGTGTTTGTTCCGATTCCGGTTCCGGTTCGTTTTCTTCAAAGTCGTCGTTTAGATCGAACTCGGTACGTCCGTCGGAATGTTGGGTTTGGTCGTTCGACTCGGATGTTCTCGAGCGTTTGTTGCGACGATTGTGTAAGAACATCCGGTTTTAGTGCCCAATTTGGTCCCGTTCTTAAAACTTCTCATGCCTTCATATGCGTAAACGCCCGATTGCCGTGTTGGTGGTGATATTGTTGGAGTGCCGTGTTCAAAACATCGAAATCACTCCGGCCACTTTTTTGCATTTTGGTAAGGTTATTGAAAATGCCATTGAAACTCGTACACGACGATCGTAAATCGCGCCACTTGCTAGAAATACCATCGGTGTTTCGGTACGCACCTCTTCCCATTCTCTCGTGAAATTGAACTAAAATTTGATTCCATAAAGTTTCGCCGGTTTGGTTTGTCCCGGTCACAGCGTGTTGAGAAATCGCGAGCCAAGACGCCGCCAACGCCGCTTCTTCGTCTTTCTTCCAAGTCCGTTGACCCCTTTGAGCCGTGGTCACTTTTTTTGTTCTTTTTTTTGCCTCTCCGTGGCGGTTCCTTCTCGGGTTCCGGTTGCATTTCTGGTACGGATTCCGGTAGTGGCTCGGGGGATGCTTGTTGTGTTTCTTGTTGTTGCGAAGATTGGAATTGACCTTGAAATTATGGATGATACGCGTTAGGTTGGAACGGGAACGGTTATTGGTACGAAAAGGGTTGTTGAAAAAAGTTTTGTTGGAACGGTTGTTGAAACAAATTTTGTTGCGAAATGCCGGATCCTTGTTGTAACAGGTTCATAAACGAACCGGTTGGTGAATCAAGAGACGGGTATTGTCGGGAAGTATTTTGGTTCGGGTTGTGAGAAGATGAATTTGATTTTATATATATATATATATATATATATATATATATATATATATATATATATATATATATATATATATATATATATATATATATATATATATATATATATATATATATATATATATATAGGATCGGGTGAGGACTCTTTTTTCGGTGAGGACTCGTGAGTACACCTTAAAAGATTGAAAAATAAAAAAATTAATAAATAAAATTGGATCATTACATTTTTCAATGATCCAAAAAAATTTTCAAATTTTTTTTTATAATGATATAGTACTATTCTCGATTTTATGATTTGTATTTTTTTCAATTTTTTAAGGTGTCCTTACGAGTTCTCATCGAAAAAAGAGTCATCACCAGAACCGAACCATATATATATATATATATATATATATATATATATATATATATATATATATATATATATATATATATATATATATATATATATATATATATATATATATATATATATATATATATATATATATATATATATATATATTGGAATATGTTCAAATGAGAACTACTAAACGGCTAAGAACCGTGGGAACCCATATTCACACATTAAAAATCATGTTTTTTTTTTCACACTTGTTTATTATGTGAAAATACATCAAATTTAATAAATTTTCTTATTTATTAATAAGTTTTACAATATGCACAATATAATAAAATTTCTAGTTATTAGACTATGAATACTATAACGTAATTTTTTTTCTTTAAAACACATCACTATGTGTGTGTGTATATATATATATATATATATATATATATATATATATATATATATATATATATATATATACACATATATAGACATATATATACATATATATATATATATATGTATATGTATATATATATATATATGTATCTATATATATATATATATATATATATATATATATATATATATATATATATATATATATATATATATATATATATATATACACATATATAGACATATATATACATACATATATATATACATATACATATATATATATATATATATATATATATATATATATATATATATATATATATATATATATATATATATATATATATATATACACACACACTATCCTAATAAATAAATAACTCAAAGCAACATTTCGTCTCCTCATTGGATTTGTCACAAGTCATTTTCTCATAATTTTAAATTTCTTAAAAAACTAATTGGTTTGAAACGTTTCTAACTCCTTAATGATCAGTTTAATTATCATTCATTTCAAAATTAATTGTTATCATTCAATTTCAAAATTAATTGTTTTTTAATATCATATTATTTTTTAATGTGTACAATGATTTGGGAGACAATAGATAGACAATTGACGTCATAATATTTTGAAGAACGATTCCAATCATAATAGTGAATTTGATTTTAGTACCAGTGACTTTCTCATAATCAATTATATTTATCAAAATACAAAGTCGTAATAATAAAAATCAAAAGCAAGATGTCACGATACACAAACAAATTTTTTATGTAAAATTATTAATGTATAGATATTCTTAATTAATAATTTTTTGTATCATCCCGTGTAATACACGGGTCTCAGAACCAGTATATATATATATATATATATATATATATATATATATATATATATATATATATATATATATATATATATATATATATATATATATATATATATATATATATATATATATATATATATATATATATATATATATATATATATATATATATATATATATATATATATATATATAATCAGGATCGGGTGATGACTCTTTTATCGTTGAGGACTCGTGAGGACACCTTAAAAAATTGAAAAAAAAATATATGAATAGTAAAATGGATCATAGTACTATATTGGAGAAAAAATAATCGAAAAAAAAACTTTTAGATCATTGTTTTTTTCTATAATGATCCAATGATCCAAAATAAATAAAAAAAATTGGATCATTACTTTTTTTCAATGATCCAAAAAAAATTTCTAATTTTTTTATAATGATATAGTACTATTCTCGATTTTATGATTTGTATTTTTTTATATATTTTTTCGATTTTTTGAGGTGTCCTTACGAGTTCTCAACGAAAAAAAAGTCCTCACCGGAACCGGACCATATATATATATATATATATATATATATATATATATATATATATATATATATATATATATATATATATATATATATATATATATATATATATATATATATATATATATATATATATATATATATATATATATATATATATATATATATATATATATATATATATATATATATATATATATATATATATATATATATATATATATATATATATATATATATATATATGGTCCGGTTCCGGTGAGGACTCTTTTTTCGGTGAGGACTCGCGAAGACACCTTTAAAAAATTGAAAAAAAAATTAAAAAAATACAAATCATAAAATCGAGAATAGTACTATCTCATTATCAAAAAAAAAATTGAAAAAAAATTGAATCCTTGCAAAACGTAATGATACAATTTTTCTGTTTTTATTTTGGATCATTATTTCATTATAAAAAAAATAATGATCCAAAAGTTTTTTTTGATTTTTTTTTCTCCGATATAGTACTATGATCCATTTTATCATTTATATTTTTTTTTATATTTTTTTCAATTTTTTTAATGTGTCCAAGCAAGTCCTCACTTTAAGAAGAGTACTCACCCGATCCTGATTCTATATATATATATATATATATATATATATATATATATATATATATATATATATATATATATATATATATATATATATATATATATATATATATATATATATATATATATATATATATATATATACTAGTTGTAAAACCCGTGTATTACACGGGATGATACAAAAAATTATTAATTAATAATATCTAAACATTAATACTTTTACATAAGAAATTTGTTTGTGTATCGTGACATCTTGCTTTTGATTTTTACTATTACGACTTTATATTTTGATAAATATAATTGATTATGAGAATGTCACCGGTACTAAAATCAAATTCACTATTATCATTGGAATCGTTCTTCAAAATATTATGACGTCAATTGTCTCTCTATTGTCTCCCAAATCATTCTACACATTAAAAAATAATATGATATTAAAAAACAATTAATTTTGAAATTGAATGATAACAATTAATTTTGAAATTGAATGATAATTAAACCGATCATTAAGGAGTTAGAAACGTTTCAAACCAATTAGTTTTTTTTAAGAAATTTAAAATTATGAGAAAATGACATGTGGCAAAATGAATGTGGTAATGACATGTGGCTTTGAGTTACTTATTTATTAGGATAGGATATATATATATATATATATATATATATATATATATATATATATATATATATAGGGTCCCGTTCCGGTGAGGACTCTTTTTTCGGTAAGGACTCGTAAGGACACCTCAAAAAAATTGAAAAAAAATATAAAAAAAATACAAATCATAAAATCGAGAATAGTACTATATCATGATCCAAAAAAATTTGGAAAAAAAAAATTGGATCATTGAGAAACAGAAATGATCCACAAAAAATTTTATTTTGTGGATCATTGTTTCATTATAAAAAAAAATAATGATCCAAAAGTTTTTTTCCAAAATTTTTTTCTCCAATATAGTACTATGATCCATTTTATTATTTATATTTTTTATTTATTTTTTTCAATTTTTTTAAGGTGTCCTCACGAGTTCTCACTTTAAGAAGAGTCCTCACCGGATCGCTTATATATATATATATATATATATATATATATATATATATATATATATATATATATATATATATATATATATATATATATATATATATATATATATATATATATATATATATATTGATGTTGGACGTTTGTGACGTTTGGCAGTTTGCTACATGGACCAATATGAGCGACACTATTAATAGTGATGCATTTAGCTGCAATTGTGAGAGTTTAGTGGCGGCATCTTTAATAGCGATATTTTAGGGTATTAGTAGATATAATGTCGTTAAACGTTGTAGTGGATGTCAATAAACCTTTTTGGGTATACATTTTGCTAAAAGTAATTAATTAACTTAATTAATTGATTGAAGTGATGTTTTTTATCTTGTTCTTTCTATTTATGAGGTGAATGAAGGAGCACTATATCTTGTGTCTTTGTAACTTAAGCATAACGCTTGTTGCAGGAAAAAAATTTGAGGCACTTACAGATCCCACTCGTTGATATATTGGATGCCACCGAGAAATTTTCCGAAAGACACTTCATTGGTTCCGGAGCATATGGTTCTGTGTACAAAGCAAAACTTTACCATTTTGATAGTGATATACCCTTGTCCTTCGATGACAAGATTAATGGTACATTTCCCAAGAAAAGTAGCATTGTAGCTGTAAAACGTATACTAAGTACAGAGAACAAGGAAGGAGAAAAAGGGTTCCTTGCAGAAATTGAAATGCTTACAAGTTGTAAGCATGACAACATAGTCCGTCTTCTTGGCTTTTGTGAGGAAGGTCATATGATTCTTGTTTACGAGCATGCTTCTAATGGATCCCTTATTGATTATTTGGGAAATACCGGTAACTTGATGAATCTTACTTGGATGCAACGAATAAATATCTGCATTAATATTGCATGCGGATTGGATCACCTTCACACCAAGATAGACGGAAAACGAGGGATTATACACCTTGACATAAAAAGTGGTAACATTTTGCTAGGTGACAATTGGGAAGCCAAGATTGGTGATTTTGGGTTCTCAAAATTTCGCCCTGAGAATCAACATGTGAACACACTCTTTTCGGAAAATATTGCAGGTACACATGTTTATTTGGATCCGGAATATCATCAAACAGGTCACTATAAAGAGCAATCAGATATTTACTCATTTGGAGTCGTTTTATTTGAGGTCCTATCTGGAAGGGTCGCAAGTGATGCAATTTACACCATGGAAAATCCCAATGGGATTGCAGCGGTTGCACGGAGACGCTACGAAGATCGAACAATAGAGGAAATGATCGACCCTAGATTAAACGAAGAAACTTATGAAAACATTTTCACTGTAAATAAAGGACCCGATAAAGATTCTTTGGATGCATTTATAAAAATTGCATGTCAATGTGTGAAGGAAACTCAAGGTGAGCGTCCAACACTGAAATTTATCATCACGCAACTTCGGGAAGCATTATCTTTTCAAGTAAGTCAAAATATATAAAATAAGAGAAATTGTATATATTCCTACTTTTTATTCCTATTCATGTTCCTACCCATGTGAAATTGTGACAAGTGTCATATTTCATAAAATAAATAATATTTTAAGACATGTCATAAATTAACATGTATAGAAACATGAGTAGGAATAAAAACAATTTCTCATAAAAGAAAATTATTGTTTCTTAAATTAGGGTACCCCTGCATTAGATAAATTTGAAACAAATGTAGGCTTTATGAAGATATCTTTAAATACATAACGGCCGACATATTGGTGATTCTTTTAGGGTTGTGCTATTAATACCCCCCCATTACATTTTATACCCCCCTGATTTGACTAGGTATTTTGTTTTACCCATTTTTCGTCTTTTGTTGTCTTTTCTTTTATTATTAATAATTACAAATACCCCCTGATTTGACTAGGTATTTTGTTTTACCGTTTTTTCGTCTTTTGTTGTCTTTTGTTTTACCCCTTTTCATCTTTTTCATTATTATTATTATTATTATTATTATTATTATTATTATTATTATCAAATGCCCGACACTGCTATTCTAATCGCTAATTGATAACGTGTTATCGTATGCTTATTTACCAGTTAGTGTATTTTTTTATAATCACATTGAATGGGAAACATTGTATGCTGCTCGACTAAATGCTTATGCTCGTTATCCGATAACGCACCACGCAATTGTAATACTGGACCATTTACTATTTATTTTGTAATACTTTAGTATTATTATTTATTTTGTATTTTTTATACAATCGTTCGAATTTGACATAACCGTTTTGATATAATTTTATATAATAATAATAATAAAACAAATCAAATATTATTTGTAAAAAGAAAAAAAAGACAATAAAAGACAAAATAGTTAAAAAAACAAAAAAAAAACACAACAAAAAACAAAATTTCACATCAAGATGTTATAAACAGACTAAGGGGGTATGTATAGAATGACCCTTCTTTTAATGTCATGGTTTGTAACAACATGGCTTAATTGATTTTTGAAATCATACAATTTGAATAAGAAATACTAATGAAATATGAGTCAAGTAGTTGAGTTTATCTAAATTTTAGACAATATTATTTAATTGGTTTCTTTAGGCAGGTTGTTAAAAAGTGTATGAGGCTAATGTTATATTTTTATTTGTGTCATGCTATTTTTGAATGAATTATATATATATATATATATATATATATATATATATATATATATATATATATATATACATATATATATATATATATATATTCTATTTCTTAAAGCATAATTATAATAAACTTTGATGTATTTGTTTATAGTGTTCCAAAAAATTAAGGTACTGATTTTCTAATAATTAACTTTCAAAACTAAACATCTTAAATAAGTTTTTTTAACAATTGGTAATTGTATATCAATATAAATACATGCTTTTATAATATAAAAATAATAAATTTTGAGAATGTATGAATGTATGTATGAGAATTAATATGTCTAAAGAACTACATGCTTATGTATGTATGTATGTATGTATGTATGTATGTATGAGAATTAATATGTCTAAAAACTAGATATAATTCTGATTCACATTGTTAATCAAAACGGACTATAAGTAAAAGAAATTAAATATAGTGATATGAATGTCGATTTTTTGGTGGATGATAAAATTTGAATTTCTAAATATGTAGTTTATTTTCAAAAAATAAGCTATAAACTAAAATATCAAAACAAAATGATGTTGGTTCTTTTCCCTAATTTGGTACACGCTAACACAAAAATATAAAGCACTAAAAAAATGAATGAATCCATACTCAAACAAACATGATGTTTATTTTATATTTTTAAAACTTTAAAATTATCAAAAAATTAAAACTAAATTAGTCAAAGATTACAGATAGATAACAATAAAAAAAATTTGGAAAATATTGTCTTTTAACGTCAATAATTGATAGATCAGTGTTTTAATTTTTTTTAAAAGATAAAACAACTACACCAAAGTTTATTATTTTTTATTTTAAAATTGTATTAGCAAAGATATACAAAAAGCAATAGATTTTTTCACCACTAATTAATAAATTTCGACTTCTATTTTGAATATATATATATATATATATATATATATATATATATATATATATATATATATATATATATATATATATATATATATATATATATATATATATATATATATATATATCAAAAAAATAAAATAAATTTGTCAAAGATAATCAATATACAACTAAATTTTAAAAAAACTTTAGAAAATATTGTCTTTTTAATGTAAATTATTGATAGATGGTTGCTTTAATTTTTTTCAAAGATAAAACAACTACACCAAGATGTACATTTTTCACTCAAAACCGGTGTCCTATTAACTAAGCCATTTGAATATCAAACTACTTGAAATATTGCCTATATTCATGAATTTGCATATTTGCACATTTCAAAAATATACATATACGCATATATAGAGCGTGTTTAGCAAAAATATCTGGAAACTGGTAGCTGGTAGCGGAAAGCCGGTAGCGGGTAATGGGTATCTGGTAACTGGAAGCTGTGACTTTTAGTTTGTATAGGACTGTTCGGCAAAAGTAGCTGGAAGCTTTTAAAATATGTAAAATTACATAAAAAGACATCTGCGTAATTATTGGTTATAGTTTTAAGGGTATTCTAGTAATTAATTGTATAATTAGTAGAGCTTTTCGTTAAACGCTTCTTCAACTAGCTTTTATAATAGTAGCGTTTAGTTTAAAATAAAAGCTTCAAGCTCGTGTCGCCGAACGAAGCATTTGGTTTTTATTATTGCTATTTCCTAAACGGTAGAAGTTAGAATCTCTCAAACGCTCCCAAAAGCTCCGTGCCAAACACGCCCATACTAAACTTACACACAAGCGTTTTGTTTGTAAATTTTGAAAATTTTGAGTTGTGATTGTTCAAGACGATTTGTGTATATAGATGTATTGTTTTTTGAGTCAAAATTATGTGCCGAAAAAAGTTTTCAAGTTCTCACACAACTTTTAGTTCTCAAAAGAAATTTTATGTGTACATACATACATACATACATACATACATACATACATACATACATACATACATACATACATACATACATACATACATACATACATACATACATACATACATATATATATATATATATACATATATATATATATATATATATATATATATATATATATATATATATATATATATATATATAAGTAAGTTCAAATGAGAACTTGTTTTACTGTAAAAATTTTAGTAAGACTATTAGGAAAATATATGACTGATATGAAACCCAACGTGAATTAACTACCTTCCAATATTAAGGGACGTGATCTTACTTAATCAGATTCAATCTTGACCGTAGATATTCCTAATCGCTTGGTCAGATTTAGTTCTAAAGTTTTTACAATAAAACTAGTTCTTATTTTAAGCTATCCCTATACATACATACATACATACATACATACATACATACATACATACATACATACATACATACATACATACATACATACATACATACATATATATATATATATATATATATATATATATATATATATATATATATATATATATATATATATATATATACATACATACATACATGTGTGTGTATGTGTGTGATTATTAGAAGCCAAATAAGCTCGGTAACCCGTTTTAGTTTAAAAACTCTTTTGTCAGATATTTTTTTCAATAAAAACTTTTTAATATGTTAAGACATTCTATTAGAAGGTGATTCATTGGAAAAAATTCAAAAAAAAATATTTTTTTGAGTGATGTGCATATTTTAAAATTAACAAAAAAACTCAAAATGCATATGTGCATATCGCAATAATTTTGTAATTGAACGTCTTAACCTACTAAGAACTTTTCTTTTGAAAAAAAAATCTGACTAAAGGGTTCTCAAAATAAGAGGGTTTCTAGGCTTTATTTGGGTTCTCAAAAATTCTAGAATATATATATATATATATATATATATATATATATATATATATATATATATATATATATATATATATATATATATATATATATATATATATATATATATATATATATATATATACATGAGGACACCTTAAAGAAATTAAAAAAAATATATAAAAAATACAAATAATAAAATCGTGAATAGTACTATATCATTATCAAAAAAAAATTTGCATCATTGCAAAACGTAATGATGCAATTTTTCTGTTTTTATTTTGGATCATTATTTCATTATAAAAAAATAATGATTGAAAAGTTTTTTTTTTTAATCTTTTTTTTCTCCGATATAGTACTTTGATCCATTTTATTATTTATATTTTTTTTTCAATTTTTTTAAGGTGTACTCGCAAGTCCTCACTTTAAGAAGAGTCATCACCCGATCCTGATTAATATATATATATATATATATATATATATATATATATATATATATATATATATATATATATATATATATATATATATATATATATATAGGGGTGGGATCAACATAGAACCAAAATTAGACATAGAACCATAGAACTACTATGTTCAGTACTGAACATGCATATGTTCAGTACCGAACATACATATGTTCAGAGCTGAACATACGTATATGTTCATTAGTGAACATATATTATATATGTTCACTAATGAACATATATGCATGTTCAGCTATGAACATATGTATGTTCGGTACTGAACACTGAACATAGTGCATGTTCAGTATTGAACATGTGGTTCTATGGTTCTATGGATAAAAAGTGGTTCTATGTTGATCCTGCCCCTATATATATATATATATATATATATATATATATATATATATATATATATATATATATATATATATATATATATATATATATATATATATATATATATGTGTGTGTGTGTGTGTGTGTGTGTGTATGTTTTTTTTTTTTTTTTTTTTTTTGTCTCTATACGGATGGATATCAAATCTGATGAATGTCAAATGCTCAAGTATTTGATCATGAGTAGTTAAATATTTATTTTTGAAATTCAAAACTGCCATTTATGTTTATTTTCTTTTTTTCTTTTATCTCTAATTATTTTATTTTAGTATCCTACCATGATGAGGATTGAAATAATGTCAGAACAAAAGCTTTAGAGTAGGAGTACTTTAGATTGTGCGGCGTTGATTTAAAAAAAAAAAAAAAAAAAATCTTATTACAACACTGAGTTTACATAACGTTGCCGTCGGCCGAAAGTGTAACCGAACTCATTTGCATAAAAAATTTATCTTATATTTTAATTACTAAGTTTCAACTGTTCACAGGAAAAGTCAAAGGACAACCTGAAATTTTCACTTGAGGGCATAAAATTGGCCACAGA